>VDFB02054284.1:0-11853 GCA_007258455.2 Sequoia sempervirens | reverse complement strand
ATTTCCTCACTCCTCTTGCTTCTTCTTGGTAAGTGTATCTGGCTAAGTAGCTAGATTGTGATGTCATCCTACGAAATCTTCAACAAATGAGTGATGTTCTGAAACTCCTTGAGTGGTTGACTTACCTTGGAAGATTGATAAGCTCTCCCTTTCTTTGAAGCTACCCTAGAGTAATTCTGGCATATTTTTTTGATATCCTCCCAAGGAAATTAAGAGATATCTCCTCCTTCCATGAGGTCCAAGCCACCAGTGCAACTGTCATTGATTCCTCTTAGGAAAATAAACTTTTGTGAGTCCTCATTAAGTCATGGTGTGGGGAATTTTGCAGGAAAAACATGAACCTTGCAATATAATCTTCTAGGCTCTCATATTCCTTTTGTTGCATCCTGAAAATTTCACCTCCTCTCGTGTCACTGCTCCTGCAATACTCCTTGTATTTCTCATGGAATTTTTTCTTCATGTATTCTCAAGTTTCCACAGTATCTTTGCCTAGGCTCATGAACCATCTTAATGCAACATCTTAGAGTGGTGGAAGTAGATTAAATATAGGCATCAATAGTATAATAATAACTCCTATAGAGTATGTAAAACTCAAATAAGAAGGTATCAGGATCTTCTGTGACAAGTCCATAAAACTTTGGGAGTGTTGAGGTAGGAATTTTCTTGATGTTGTCAACTTCATTTTGATGGGAAATGGGGAAAGAAAAATCTGGTTGGTTAGGTCTATGTTGGAAACAAGCAACACTGAGAGGGGGGGTGAATTAGTGTTGTGCAAAAATTCAACTTTATTATTCTATCACTTAACTTACTTAACCATTCAACAAAAGAAACATGCATCAATAGAAAGAAAATAATCACAACACCATAACACCAAAATTTTTACGTGGAAACCCTATTAGGGGAAAAACCATGGTGGATGGCCAATCCACAATATAATATGAGTATACTGAAAATGAAAAGTTCAAGATGATAATGTACTTGCATTCGGGCTCACTACCTAGAGCTCACTATTCAAAAAGGATGGGCTCACTACCCTAAAATGAATTAGAATAGATCCAAGAGTGAATTGATGACATAGCATCCACAATGCCTGATTAGAGTTCCAATTAAGTTCTGTAGACAATATGTTGTCCTTTTGAATGATTCAATAATTATGCTCTGCTCTACACAACTCGCATTGCAAAAATCTTAATGCACAAGTGAAATTGTGCATAATCGCCTAATCACTCTTCCTGATGATTGCAACACACTACTACTTCATACATCCCATGCAAAATGAATTGCAGATCTCATTTTTATATCTGCTAACAAGGATTTCATTTCTATATGTTAGCTTTTAAACAAAATATAATATTCTTCCACATATCGGCTCAAATCACTACTTGGAATTAATGCATACCCACACAAGTCAGCTATACTATAGTAAGGACCCAAATCAAAATTACCAATAGAAGAAATAGTTGAAAAAACTACTCCTTATACATCTGCGACATGCTATATAAGCCAAGTCAGCCATAATGAGAAAATAGACAAAAACATCCTATTGGACCTCCAAGCTCATACAACGACTAATGCAAAGCCATAAAATTCAGTAATGAGATAACATACATGCTCAACAAGCAATCCTAGGGATCCACAACTCAAAACAATGATTTGGTAAAGTAGATAGATTAACTAATTGACTAGATACCTTGTTCTTCAAGTATTTTGCCGGTAACACACAATATTATGCTTTATCTGTCGATATGACTAGATGTTGATCTACGAACCATGGAAATGATTTCAATTGCCATAAATGAAAACACTAGAAGCCATATTCCAAGAATCTCCCCCTTTGACATTGATGGCAAAACTTAGTGAAAAATGACTAAGTGTCGAAACTGGTAAGTACACTACCAAAATTCAGAATACTGCTCCCCTTAAGAATGTCAAGGAATTTTTCACAACACTCTCTCCCCATTTGACATCAATGAAAAAAATTGGGGAATCCAAAATTGCAATGTTGCACAGACATAACCTGAGACTTACAGAATTTGAAGACGTCTGTAAAGTTATTCTTCAGTCCACTTAAGTGTGATTCCCAGACACTTCTCAAACTCTCCAAAATGGTTATATTCCCACAAAGTAGATATGACAAAATTTCTGCTATTTTGAGACTTACCAGATTAGGAGCGTCTAAAGCATCTTTAGCTTCTTTTAGAGCATTTACCATCATCTCAATATTTGGACTTATTAGTCCCCTAACTCCACATACTCTACCAATAATCCTTTCATTTTCAAGTTTCAAACTCTTTATTTGGTTGAGTAAGAATATTACCTGACTTTCTTGTTTACAAACACTGCCGACTAATGGGTCAAAAGTATTGAAAATAGTGACCAATTGTCGTTCAATGTCTTTCACCTTCTTCTCATTTGCTTCAATAAATTTTGACAAAACCAACTAGGATTTGTACACTTTTCCTCCTTCAAAAATAGTTTCTTGAATATTTTTCATGCAAGTGCTTAACAGAGCTTTGTCTTTGGAAATCAATTCTTTTAGGCTACCAACTCTCGACTCCTTGAACTCCTTTTTCACTTTAACCAAAGTAGATTTCTCAAAAGATTCAAAATAAGAATCTACAAAATTTATTAGCTTCTCTAACTCATTGGAGGAGGAACTTGATGGGCCCTGTTACCCAATTTTCACCTACAGGCTCAATCAAGCAAGACAAATTGTGTTTCAGATGTTCAAGAAGGTCAAATGGGATATTTTCGTTAGGGGTTGGATCACACACATGATGGTATTCCTCAAGGAGCTCAGTTGGAAGGAATCTTTGAATCCAGTTTGGCATAAAATTGTTCCAAGGATAAAGTCGGCAAGACTCTGTAGTTGTCTTGCCAATTGGCATTCCGTTCTATACAGAGGAGGCCCTTCAGTTGCCTAGACATCCCTATTGCCGAGAGTCTTTATGTGTCTTGCCAACTGGAAATGAGCTCGCTAGAGGATTCTGCATTTGGCATAACATCTCACCGAAAGGAGTCAGGTCTTAGAAACAAAGAAGGTTGGCATCGAGGGTTTGCTTCGCTAAGAAGTTTTCCCGACAGAAGGAGGTCCCACTAATGGTCTCAGCCCGGCGATAATTTTTTGCCTTCAGCAGGAGGTCTAGCCGAAATGTTAAGGTCTCCCCGAAGTACTCTCAGTTTGGCAAAAGGAAGCTTTAGTTAGTATGAAGTCTCACCAACCGAAGGGAGTCTCAGCGACATAGAGTGAATTCGGCATAGGCCCTCGCCAAAAAGAGGAATTCACTGAGATGTCTAGGTGAAGTAGAGTGGTCTCGGTGAAGGACGTCAGCGTTGGCAAAAGGTCTCCCCAACCACAAAAGGGTCTTTCCGACTAGAAGGAGCTCACCGAAAGATTTAGGGCTTGAAAAAACTTCTCACACCACGACTTGGTAGTGTCTCGCCCGAAAATGGAGGTCTCGGGGTAGTGTTTTCTTTCGATAGGATCTCACTGACACTCCTTGTATCTTGCCAATAGATGAAACCTCGTGAAGAGGAGATGATGGTTTCCTTCGAAAGATGGAGGTGTTGATTTGTTTTCTAATGGAGCAACCATATGATTACTCCTATTCTACCTATGGAGTAGCCAACTCCAATCAAGAAGAGTAGCTGAGGACTGGATAGCTGACAAGATTCGAGTCAAAAGACTAAGATGTACGCTCTTTAGGCTCTAGAAACAAAAGGCAGTTTACCCACACAAGCCATGTTAAAGACTTAGGACATTGCCTTTTATATGAGATGACTCGATACAAGTATTGAGAACCTCAAATATGGCTTTGATTCTCAGTAACACAATACTTGTAGCAAGCAGGAGGTAGGGAAAGACATCAAACAAGACTGATTAAATAAAATGAATGTTCTTAAGCAAGATAACTAAAACCCTAAAGACAAATAGCATATATCAGATCAGTGCCATATCCATTGGGCTAGGAGTCAAGACAATCTGCAAACAAAAGGAATGGTTACTTGGACAAATAAAGTCTATGTGAAACTAACCTTATTAATCCCATAGCTAGTGATCAGATCTTAAAGACTACTTATCAAATCCTTCAATCATACATATAAATTTCTAAGATGATGAAAGCAATTTAACCTGTTCCTTGAACATGAGCTATTATCAAAATAGACAATGCAAGAAAGTATTACAAAGGCTAATGGAATGATCCTTGATCAGTTTCATTAACAATTCAAATGTATAATTTAAGGAGAGACTCAAAGACCTAAACAAATACATTTGGGTTCTGGTATGCATCCAAGAACCTTACAATTTATAGACTGTAACCCTAGACCTCAAAATCTGGTAAAAACCTGACTTTGTGACTTAGTGCTCTTTTTGTTCTTATTTCAGTATCTGGCCAAAGACCTTTATTTAGAAATTCCTTTTAAACAGTCTAGGGATTTCCATCCAGCTCAGAGCCACATCAACATGCCACGTCAGACCCCAACTGCGTCGTGACAAATCAAAACCCTTGCTGTGACCTTCAACAACTTCTCAGGTCATATAAATGCCACTGGTTGGGTTGCTGTAGGAAAGACATTCCCACATGAATGAAGCCAAACAATCAATGTCAAATCTGCTGCTGAATCCGCGTGCCCATACTCAAGCCATGCCGTCCTTGTCCTAGAGTCATGTCACCATGAATGCTAGTTCAGTGGAAACAGTGACCCTCTCATCTACCACCATGAATGCTCCAAGTCTTCTATTTTTCGTGTGCAAACATCTTTGAAACCCTGACTGCATGCATGTTTGAATCTCTACCATCGATCACTGAGATCGAACAACTGTCATTTAAATATCATCAGCCATTGAGGCAGGAAACAAACATCGGCAAGACAAAGCAATGTCGGGAAGACCACAGGCTGAGAACCTTATGTTACATCGAGTGATCATCATAGTCAGCAAGAGGAAAACGGGTTAGCGAAACATCCCAGTGAAATCCACAAAGGATACCGAGTGCACCATAGAGTCAGGGAGAGATGGCTGGGTCAGCCAGACATCATGGTGAAGATCTATGTGTTTGATCGAGTAGTCAAGTCGGCGAGACTGGGTGCACATCGGCATGAGATTTTGACTTAGAATAACACCTCGTCAGTGAGAGAAAGCTCACTTGATAGGAGGTCATGGCAACACCTGAACAGACACACTATCGGCAAGAGAAGATAGACTCGAGAAGACATCATACAGAGTCAAAATGCTTCTTCAAAATGTATTTCCTTTATGTACTATCCATTCGCCAAGACAAGGGCATATCCCTCACTGAAGGAATCCTTTCACTTTGTTCACAGTCGCTATAGTCACCTACCATCGGCGAGACACTATAGAGATTTCACCAAGCTTCATTGAAGACATCATTTCAAGTCGCTGTGACTTATAACATCTCCCGCCGATGAATTCACTTGCCAAATGTATGTCGTTGTAGCACGCAATCCTTGGTGAGAGGTTATGTAGACATTACATTGTTATACCGAGAAGACCTTTATACACCTGTTTGCTGAGAGAATTTAGGACTTTCACCAAAAGCCACATATTGAACCACTATCAGCAAGACCCACTAAGTTCACTGAGACATTATAGCGAACCAAAATTAGCCATATCCAAGAACCCTGAAGCGTCGATCAGTATAACAAGCCGACATCGCCAAGACCCTTCAATGAAAGGTATAACCCACACTGAAAGCAAATCACAAGATACCGTCGGAAAGACTCAACAGATTCGCTATGACATATATCAATGTCTCAAGCCTTTGCCGATAGAACCCCTACTCGATCACCAAAAAAAAAATAGGGTCTCACCGACAACCACCTATAAATAAATTCCAGTCACTGTGAAAAATGATAAGTCTTGCCGATAGGAAACTTAGACTTATGCAAGCAAAAATGCATAGTGGGGGGTGGCCAAAAGGATCTCGGGGAGACCAAGGGGAGTCGAGAAGACCTCACCTCGATCGGACACCAACAAACTGATGGGAAAAGCCCATTGGTGAGACATAAAGAAGTCAGGGAAACATCTCCCCGACCTCAACCAACATAGGTCGACAAAGATTTTGGGGAGACAAGCCGGGGTCACCAAGAGGTAATCCTGAGTGCCAAAGGTATCAACAAAAATAACGTAGGGCCGGTGAAAACAGTAGCAAGGGGCCAGTTGCCGATGAGAAATAGGGCATAAAGGATAACTTAAGTTGCATGTGTACCAGCCAGGCAGGTCAATGAATCAAAAATCCAGCGGAATGGGAACCAAACAAGGTCGGAGCGGGAACTAGGAAAGAGACGGAGTCAGAGCCAGAGCGGGGAAAGAAACAAAAACCAAAATGACCACCCGAGACCAAAACCCAACCCGGATCTGCCTCCGCAAAAAACAAAGGAAGGGAGACAAGAGCGAAACAGAACCCAAAACTGGAACCCCTGAAAAGGTTCCAAAACCTATTCTCATTCCAATCCTGTGCCCGCCAAAGGAAACAAAGCAAAAAACAAAGGGAAGAACACGGAGAGGAAAATGACCAGTGACCGATGCAGGGCAGAAAGGAAAAGAAACTGCAATCATGTGGAATCAGAACTGGGACAGATGCGTAAATAGGAACTAGAACTTCAGAATTTGGAAAAGTTCTAGTTTCATTGAAGCTTCCATTCCACCTCCGATAAAACAAAAGAAAAGCCAAGGCAAGCAAAAGAGAAAGGGGAACCAAACTAACAGCCCAAAAATGGGAAAAAGAAAAGCCAGGAAAAACCCTAACATAGGCCACCCTACCAGAGAGATGAAAACTAGCACGCTGGGCTCAACCCTTATGGGAGCCCATTTAACCCACATGCTAAAATGAAAGATAAAACTCACAAGCCAAGGATTTGCGATGAAAAACAAGGGCACACATCTAGAACCTGAAAGACAACCAAAAAAGGCTCTAACATAGGCTCTAGTTGGGGATATATGGCCCCCGTGAGCATAGCAAGAATTCAGATCACTGGGAGAACAGACCAGGAGCTAACTGGACAAGGTTAGCAAACACAGCAAAAAGGAAGAGACCAAGAAACCAAACCCTAAAACTATTGTTCATGGAAAAAAGATATACTTCAGGTGAAGTACCCTCATGAATTGTCCATGAACAGGCAATTCAAGAGTCACTTGATTCATTCCTTTGTTTCACCTGATGACACTAGGCCACCAAATGAAAAATGAGAGCCAACTTTTACCTCTGTCAAAAACTTGATTCTCTATTGCCTTCCATAGAAAAAAATTGATAACACTATCATGAACTGTCCACAAAATAGCTTGGTCACTAGCTAGTCCCATTGAAATACTGTGCTTTCCAATTCCACCAGTTACATTGTCAAAATGCAACATGAAATTTGATACTAACTGTAGATTATAATCTTTGTGGCATATCTCCCTGGACAATTCATGGTTATGTTTTACTGAATGCTCCTTTGCTTGGACTAGGAAATAAAAACATTCATAGTCCACTTGATCCTTGACATCACAAAATTTTTCATCAAAATCAGTCTGCAGATCAAACTGAAAGCTCTGATAAACAAATTCTTCCATGACATGCAAATCATCTTTGCACATGTCGAAGGCAAAAGGTTCATATTCAAGAGTATCTATGTACTAGTTACTGCAACATGGGCACATCTTCTTCATCCTAGGTTCAATGGTGTGCATTGATTCATCTTTCACATCTGCACTCAACTCAAAGTCAAACACCCCAAGTGAGGGCTCGAATAAATCAATATCAATAGGGATAGGAGGGAGGCAACCAAGTATCCCTTCAGTGTCAACACAACTTTCATCATGTTTAGCAAGAGGAGGCACATCACTAAAGTCATGATGGCTTCGACTTCTACTCATGCTTCCTCTTTTTACTTGCACCTGTTCCTCATCATGCTGGTGGTGAGAATGATCAGATAGTTCTGATTCATCCACACCTGTTGTCCAACTGTCATTATCTTCTAAACATGAGGTATGATCACCTTCTGTATCATAAGCTTGCTCAATAGCAAACAATTTTGGTTCAGAAGCATAAACTGATCCCTCATTGGAATCAACATCATCATCCATGTGAAAAGATTCATGCCTAGGCTCATTCAAGTCATCAAAAAGAAACTGCACTTTGTCATACACAACATGATCAGCTGGTTCATCATAGATAGAACCAGACTCACTTGTATCATACCTTGCTTCTTGAAGGTCATCATCAGTGTCAAGGTCGATAGGAGTTGCCCACAACAACATAGAGTTGTTGTGTGCAAACCTCTGATATTTTGTGGTCAATAAATCTGATACTTGTTCACAACTTAGTAGGTCAATGTTCTGACCTACCCTCTCAACCACTTCATCCTCTGCTTGACATTCACTAGAACTAGATGCAACACCCAACAACAAATCAGGATATCCCAAGGTATCTTCAAAAGGATTACCTTCATGAGGGTGAATTTCCACACCTCCTCTGTCAAATCTAATATCCACTAGAGCACTCCCTGAATCAAAAACTTCATGTCTTCTCATGAATACTTGTGTCAAGATTGCACACATTTGTGCACCTGAATTTCTCAACTATCTCATCACATTACTGATCACACTTCCCTTCTCCAAAGGGCCAGTCTAACTGATGCTCCTCTTCAGGTTCTTGGCTTGAGAGACTCAAATTCTGATCATCTGCTTGGGGCACCACCTCTGCAAGTTGTTCAAAAACAACTTCCTCATCATCTGATGAAGCAACACCTCCAGTCTTAATTTTCTCAACTATGCACCTGTCTGAAGAAGACTGATCATCCATTTGTATAGAGTTGTTATCTTTATCAGCATGGGTGCTGACAAATGAAGACAACAGGCTCTGTATATATTCATTTCTCTACTTTTCTAGACTGTCTAGGACTGTGTAGGCCATCTGCATGCTCAGTATCTTGAATTCTTTCAATAATGCACTAGATCCTTCTTCATAAGCTTCAAAATACATGTGGATACAACATGGAGTGCTAGGTCTGAAATTCTCTGGGATTAGTGACAAGGCAGTAGCAAATCTATGACTGAAATCAACACTTGACTCCTCATCTTGTTTCTTAATTTGCCTTAACCTTTTGACCAGGTCTAAAGGATCTCTTGCAAATTGTTCTCTATAAGCAGCCACTAATTCATCCCAGCAAGGAAAAGATGTATCAGGGAAACTCAAATACCAGTCCCGAGCTCTAGCTTCCAGGGATCTGACAAAAAATCTCATCCATGCATCCTGATACTTAAAAGAATGTTTCTCCATGAAACTAGAGAAACTCTCGACATGTGCATCTCCTCCACAAACATTATATCCATGAAATCTAGGCATCTCTTTATATACCTGAGCTGACATACATTCAACTTTGTAATCAACCCATGACAAATCTAACTGAGCATACAATGGGTCAGAAGAATTAACAACTAGTGTGACAACCTGACAAGTAGATACAGTTTGACTGTCTCTAAGCCGTTGAAAAATCAGATGTCTCTCATCCATTTCTCTGAGACCTCTTTCAAATACAGCCTTCCATTCAGGCCTTATCTTGGTCTTGTGCGTCCTTGAGTCTTTATCAGACTTAGGAAACCTTTTGACAATCTTTTTTATGGCTTGGTGCTCCATAGATATTACAAATCAAGGCTCACTGACTGTGCATAATTACAACAATAACTAGCATATGACAAAACAAGTGGATGACCACCCTTAGGGTGTATAAATACATTCTCATCATCCACACAAATTGAGACTTGAGCACTAGACACAATCTTACAATGGAACTGCAACTACATTCAACAGATCCAGCAAATGGAAATGTGCTAACACCATTTACTACCTTTCCCTCTGGTAGTGCTGAATCACTAAATAGGGAAACACATTATTACTTTCTCAAATGTTCAAAAAAATGAAGAATACCTGGAAACGTTGCAGCTCTGGAACATTCTTCAAATCTTCAATGGGTTTACCTTGACAGAGTCACCACCTCTTTGTAAAGGATAGAACTTCAAATGATATGAAGTTCACTTACATATAAGTCCTTCTCTAGGTTTGTTCCACCAGCAGAGCACCATAAATATTTCAGGCTAACTGCAACAAAACTTTCTCTAGGCCTGAGATTCTTCAAACTTTGAACAACACCAACATGGCATACAAAGATATGACTCTATTGCACACTGATATGACCCATTTTTGGATTCTTCGAGATATTTGACAAGAGGGGGAGGCACATCGTAAAAGCTATGATGGCTTCAACTTCTACTCTTGTTTTCTCTTCTTTTTATATCTCCCCAGCAGTATTTCCATTTTGTTGTGGGTTTTTTAATGGAGCAACTAGGTTGGTCTCCTATTCTACCTATGGAGTAGCCAACTCCAATCAAGGGCAGCTCGGAGGACCTGGACCAACTGACAAGATCAAGAGATCTTCTGCACTTTAGGCTCCTATAAAACCAAGGTGGGTATACCCACACAATGCCTCAAACAAGACTAGACATTGCTTTTATAGCGGATGACTCTTGATGCCAAGTATTGAGAACCTCAAATATGGCTTTGATTCGGTAACATAGTACTTGCGGCTTAACCGAGGAGGTAGGGCAGATATCAAACAAGACTTGTTGTGTAGTTTTGCACACATGCCCCACTTGGAGTGAGGACCCTCTTTTGATGATGTCTTTTGGCATTTGGTTTTATTGGATTTGTCTTTCTAAGGTCCTGAGATATTGGTCTTACTGGTTTTTGTCTTGCCTTGAGGCTTGAATTGGTTAAAATTGGCTTTTAGTGAAAATCTGGGTTTTGACCTGAATCCGGGATTTTCTAGCTCTGGTGGATTCTCGGAGTTGCACCAAAATCACGAACTTCGTGAAATCAGCTTTTCTGCTATATCTGCGAAATTTGTGTTCATCCAAATTTTCCGCGTATCTTGGGATTTTCTGAAATTCCGTCCTGGGCTCGGGTTTCTGAATTTTTTAGACATGTCTTGTCGCTCATTAATGCCCAAGGTACCTTTGCTCAGACCTGTATATGGGTGGATTTAAAACCTTTTAAGCATCATTTCGATTTCGTTATTCACTTGTTTGCTACTTTGGCGCCTGAGTGCATTCCTTGCTCGAACTTTGATCATTGATTTTGAGCCGCTTGCGTGTGGATTGTTTGGAGCGCTGATTAAGTTTTTCATTGCTAGGGCGTGTTTGCTTTGTGGTCGCTTCTTTGAGCTCGAGTTTTCTCTGGATTAATCCATGGTAAGTTGTCGATGGCCCTTCCATTTGTTTACGCAATGATTGAGTTTTTCTAAGTTAATTGATGGTCATTTCAAGTCGGCCCATGTTTAGTCACGATTTTCTTCTTATTGAATTGGGGTTTGACCCATCTCATCATGAAAACCTCATCACCTATGCCATGTGTGCTTGTATTTATTCATTAGATGATGGGTGCATTCATTCGGATGGTGTTATGGGTCAAATTTTTGTCCTAAGTGCATAATTGGTTGTATCCTGTGAGGTTAGGGTTTTCGATACTTTGCCCAAATCTTTTTAGGGTCGATGAAATTGTGACGATTTACATATCCTCCATCAATGTTAAAATAGCCCCTCCCTTGGGAAACCTTGGAGTGCTTTAGATTGATTTTCATAGATGGTATTTCAAACCCCGAGCTTAACCCTGGTTTTCATGGCGGGAGGTTTATTAGTGAAAATTAGGGCATCGTTGTTTTGCCATGAGGACTCGTCATTTGAGAGCCTTGAGAACTTAAATTCATTTACATGTTGAATCTTGATTGGTTGGCATCGATTTTGAAATCATTCGAATCCCAATTAGCAAGGTTTTGCATGAACATTCAGTCGCT
>VDFB02054282.1:0-19275 GCA_007258455.2 Sequoia sempervirens | reverse complement strand
GATCCCCGGAACATAAAGAACATTGCTCAACTGAAGTGTGATACCTGAATCCAAATGGAGAGTAGAGGTCCCAATCCCTTTCACGGTGTAGCTAGCATCATCTCCAATGATAACTTGTTCCAAAGAGTCTTTCTTCACCAAATTTGATAAGTACTCCTTGAATCCGGTGATGTGATAAGAAGCCCCACTGTCAATCAACCATGTGTTGGTATCGATGGCAACATTGCATGACAAGGCTGAGAAAAATAGATATTCATCCTTCTGAGGAGAAACATTCTCTACATCTGCAACAGAGGCTTGATGCTTAGATCTGTCAGGGCAATGTTTAGCAAAATGACCAAACTTGTCACACCTAAAACATTGAATTTTAGACAAATCTCTCTTCTTCTTGGGAGGGGAAGCATCATCATTTCCTTTGACACGATTCCTCTTGAAGTGTCCCTTCTTTCCACCTTTTCCTTTCTTCTTTGAAGCTTGGGCTGCAAGAACATGGATTTCTTGATTAGAAGAACTTGGGCCAACACCTCTAGCCATCAACCTTGATTCCTCTTGGATGCAGTCGGCCCTCAAACGATCAAACTTCGGAAGTTTAGACCTTGCACTAATTCCTTGAATATAGGACTCCCAAGATAATGGCAAACCATTGAGTGCAAGCATTGTCAAATCTTTATCTTCAACCATATGACCAATAGAGGAGAGCTGATCTCTCAAATCTGCAATTCTCATGAAGTAGGCGATCACGGTCTCTCCTTTTGACATCTTCACATGATGAAGATGTTGCTTCAGTGCAAGAGCCCGGCTGGTGTTGTTGATTTCATACATTTCTTCCAAAGACTTGAACATCTCCCTTGCAGTCTTCATCTTAGAGATGATAGGAACAATGTGATCCTTTACGGAATCAACCAGCAACTTCTTTGCTTTGATATCTTTCTTCCTCCATTGCAGCTTCTCTTCTTCCTCTTCAGGTTCGGGAACCTTGGTCTCCGCAAATTCAACCAAATCATTCTCCTCCAATGTAAGCATGATTCGGAATCTCCATGAGAGGTAGTTTGAAGCTCCATCGAGTCTATCTTCGATCTTCAATCCGTTCACCATTTTGAATGTAGTGAAGATAGATAAGAACCCTCAACAAAAGAATAGAATAAGCTGTGAAAGCACAAATCTAACCACGATCTTTTTCACACCCGCTCTGATACCATGTTAAATTAGTGATCAGATAAGTGCACAGAAAATTAATTTAAAAATCAGACACAGAAACACAGCATATACCCTGGGAAAACCCTCCTCTTGAGGGAGAAAAACCCAGCAACAAAGATCTCTCTTTTATATATAAAGTAATGGCAGTAATTCTCTTTACAATGAGGCCAATACAAGGCCAATAACCAGCATCAACTCTAGATGCAATGACAGAAGATAATCTGCTCTTCCTTGTAATCTAAATCTGCACTTAGAGAAATTCGCAATCTGTTCTTGAAGGAATTCGCACTTGACTGAAGGAATAAAACGAACTTGCTTGATAAATCGATATCTCAAATGAATAACAAGGATCTCCTTTTATAGATGACAATAGGGAATATCTCCAATGGATGTGACCTTTCAAAATGCAATGTCGGCCTCTTGTGCAAAGACAACTTTATTAAATTTGCTCTATTTAAATAAAGTCGGCTTATTTAGATAATCGCGCCACTTGGGTAAGAGACATATCTTAACAAATAATTATTTAAAGTTGATCTTCTTTTAGCAAAACGAAGTGACTCTTAACTTGTGCCTTTAGAGATCTTATAAATCAGATAGCCTTTGGCTATTATCTGATTTCTTCAATGAATGCGCTGGAAGATGCTACGATGCTGCTTGAAGCATTTAATAAGTGACATCCGTGATCCTCAAAATGACCGGACGGATTCTCCCAGAAGGCTTTTCCGGGAGTCACGCGATCGCGACCAGGAGATTCTGCCCTGGAATACAGAAGTTCCGGAAGCTCATAGCGTTTGTAAATCTGACCGCGGACGGCCTTTTGCTGCTCTAATTTATCACCGGTTTCTTTCTTTCATAAATTGCTTGTTGAGGGATTATAGGGAATATAGAATCCTCTTAATCCTCGTGACGTCGCAAAGTTCAAAACTACCGTGAAGCTGGCTCTCCAATTCATTGTCCTGGAATCCGAGACCCAATTCTTTTACCGTGAGAGATTTTCTACCGGCGCTTTTAAACTTTTTAAACCATTCAACACTTCCCTCGCACTTTGATTTCAGTAAAAGTAAATCCAAGTTCTAGAGTGATCATCAAATGAAAGAACATAATACAAGAAACCACTCAAGAAGCTGAACATATAGGGTCCACATAAATCAGAATGAATAAGCAGTCCAAAAATACACTTAGATCTATTTTCTAATGGCGAGGCTTTATATTCTTACCCAATAGCCTTTGCAAGTACCTTCGTGCTCCTGGTTGAACTTAGGAAGGCCCGTTACCATCTTCTCCATGATAGGTAAGGCTCGGAAGTGTAAGTGAGCCAATCTCCGATGCCAAAGATCGCAAAGACTTGAAGAGTCATGAATCAAAGCTTGTAAAGAACGTGTGCAAACCTTGTAAAGGTTTTCGTGTCTAACTCCAATTACTTGAGCATCCTTGAAGCTAGAGTTCTCCATCCATACTAGAACTTTTCCTTTGGAGAAGGCAACTTGATATCCTTTATCTTCCAAAGCTGATATAGAAATAAGATTGCGCTTGATTCCAGGAACATAAAGAACATTACCCAATTGAAGTGATATGCCGGAATCCAAATGAAGTGTAGAGGTCCCAATTCCTTTCACGAAGTAGCTAGCATCATCTCCAATGATGACTTGTTCAGAAGACTCCTTTTCCACCAAACTTGATAAGTGCACCATAAAGCCGGTGATGTGTCATGAAGCACCACTGTCGATTATCCAAGTGTTGGTGTCGGAAGGTACACTGCTTGATAATGCTGAATAGAACAAATATTCACTTGAATCCCTTTGAGGAGAGGCATCATCAACATCCGCAACGGTGACCTGTTGCTTAGGTCTAGTTGGACAATACTTGGTGAAGTGCCCAAACTTATCACACCTAAAACATTGAATCTGACATAACCCTCCTCTTCTTCTTAAACGGAGGTATCATCATTTCCTTGTCTCCATTCCTCTTGAAGAATCCTTTCCCTTCCATCTTTCCTTTCTTCTTTAGCATGAGGTGAGAAATGGAATATCCTCCTCTATTCTTGAACCCTTGACCAACGCCTCTTGCCACCAACCTTGATTCTTTTCCTTTGAAATGGTAATCAGATCTTAGGTAAACAAACTTAGGGAAATTTTGACTCCAGACTTCACTCTCGTCACCGTATGATTCCCAAGACAAAGGCAGCCCATTGAGCGAAAGTATAGTCGTGATCCTTGTTTCCACCAAACCATATGCCCAATTGTAGAGAGAGCTGATCTCTCAAATCTGTAACGTCCCTCATAAAGCGTAATCATCGATCAGTCTTTCGGGCCATCTCCCACATGATGAAGTTGTTGTTTAAAGGCGTCTCAATCGGGTATTGTTGATTACTACATCTTCCAGGTCTCTCGAGCATATCTCTCGCTGTCTTCAACTTAGAGATGATAGGAATGGACCTCACGGAATCAACCAATATCTTCATTGCTTTACCGTTCTTCAAATGCATCGTGAACTTTTCTTCTTTCCCTCCCCGGTTCGTGAAACGCCGACCTAATTTAACTCACCCAAGTCATTTCATGCAAGGTAAGCATGATCCTAAATCTCCATGAAGTGAAGTTAGATGCTCCCTCGAGTCTATCCTCAACCTTCAAATTGTTCACCATCTTGACTGATGTAGATAAATGAACAAATAGGGTATGCTGATTAGCAATAATCTGATCATGATCCTCTCAAACCCGCTCTGATACCATGTAAATTTTGATCAGATTGAAATGCACAGAAAATTAATTCAAAATAGACACAGCAACACAGCAGATACCCTGGGAAAACCCTCCTCTTGAGGAGAAAAACCCAGCAACAAAGATCTCACTTATATATATAAATTGAGGCAACAATTCTCTTTACAATGAGGCCAGTCACAAGGCCAAACTTCAGCACCTAACACAGATGCAATGATAAACTGTACTTCACTAAACTATTTCTGTCCTTGACTGAATTCGCAATCTGCTCTATGAGAAATTCGCACTCTCTATAGAATAATATGATATCGAACTTACTTGATGATTTACAATGAGAGAGTTATCTCTTATATATACAATATGAAGGGACGCCACCCTTATCTTGATACAAGTCGGCCCAAATATGAAATAAATCTTCTTTTAATTAATCGCGCCAATGAAGGAAGTCCGCCCTTAATACAAAAGACGTGCCTTTACATTTAATGATTATTTGCTTTAACAAATCAAAGTGACACCTCATAATTACGCCTCTTGAGATCTTATAAATTAAATAGCTTATAGCTATCATTTAATTTATTCACTGTGGGAGATCGCTGGAGTATTAGATTGACGCTGTATAATATCATTAACACTTTTGGACTTTGATATTTTGCTGTGCTTGCAACCAGTTCCTGCAAGCTCCCAAAAACTGGATGCTACAACCAGAAATACAAGTATTTGCTGCTGTAAATGAAATGCAAGGTAACCCTAACCCTAGGCACCTCCAAACCAGCAAGAGGCTGCTCACAAACCCAAGCGACCAGCTCCCAAAACCACACGCCCTATTTGCAACTATACGGCCAACATGGGAAGAGGTAAGACCAGCATAAAAGGTGGAATTTTCTGCGCTTTTATCCTTCAAATCTGCTGGTCATAAAGCTCAAAACAGTCCTTCAAATCTACAATGTAATCCTCAGCAATTTCTTCACCAAACTGAAATAAATAAGCTCCAATGTGATTCCTGAATGAAACCACCTCAAATCCTCCAGATTGTGTCTTTCAACAATGTGGAGAATGTCACCTGTAAGGGGTTTCGTCCCCACAAATCAAGAATGTTAAAATGATTAAATTTCTTTCAAATTATAACCAGAATGTTGAACTTGATAAATATGGAGTTGATGCCAAATCAATATTAAAAAATACTGATCATGAATTCACAAGTCTGAATTTTTCCTTAATGGTATTTGATCTACAAGAGCAGAACATTTATTGATTTCGATGTCTTCAAATGTAGATCGGATCTGCATTAAGTATCAAATGGGAGACACGTTCTATGAGCGGACATGTCTCCACGAAGTGGAGGCATGTCTACTCATGGGACGTGTCTCTTGGATTGTGCCAATTCGACTAACTAAACACCTGATCCTTAAATAGGAGTTAGTTACTTAATAAACATAAATGCTTACTAAGTTCGATTTTATTTTATTTTGCACAAATAAGTTATATCCAATCTGGAAATGATCACCGATAATGATGCTTGATCGGGATCCTATATGAAACACGAAATTCTAATAATCTGCAGTTAATAACTTCTAAATGGAGATCGATAGTATACTTGGAATGTAGTAGATTCCGATATAAATGATAATATATACAGTTAAAATATATATATGTGTGTATACATATGTCAGTACATACTGACATATATATACACACACATATGATCATCATTTCTATATCTGACCGAAGCTACCATAATTCAACACTCCCTCTTAGCTAGGGAAGATAAACACTAACCAAGTATATAGTGATATCACCTTACTCGTGATATCAAAAGATATGGAATGCTTCTAAGAGAGTCAAGTCACTTGACATTCTTCATAACACATCTTCATTATGGTATGTGCACTGACATCAAGTCTCATGATGTCTACCATAATAAATCATGGTATATCCACGGATACATTTATCCACCATGATTATCTCATAAGGATCATAATGATCTTCAACTGATATCAAGTCTCATGATATCTATCAAAATGTCCAAGAGATACTATCATGACATATCCACGGATATCAAGTCACATGATATCCATCATGATAGTGAAACTAATCATTGTAGAGTCGTCACTTTACAATGTCAAATACAAGTGTTCATTATCAGAAAGATCGTCACCTTTCAATAATGTACACAGGGGGTGAGGGCCCATAAAGTCATGGAGTCACACACATGACAAAAGAGTTTACACATTAAACATCTTTTAAATACATTAGTACAAAATAAGCAATTTGAGTCTCAATCTCAACAATAACTTACATGTCAACCATACCAAGTTTCTTCCTGAAGTGTTCAACTTTAACTCGGAGAGAGGCTTGGTGAGAATGTCTGTTGTTTGATCGTTTGTACTAATATACTCCAACTGGATCACATTCCTTTCTACCATGTCTCTCACATAGTGGTAAGGAATCTCTATATGCTTTGATTTATCAAGGAATACTGGATTCACAGAAAGCTTAATACAACTCTGAACGTCACAGTGGATAATAGTAGGATTCAGGGGCTCACCAAATAATCCCACAAGCAATTTCCGGAGCCATACTGCTTCTCTTGCTCCCATAGAGGCTGCAATATATTCGGCTTCTGTTGTACTCAGTGCCACAAAATATTGCTTCCTGCTACACCAGGATATCATCACAGACCTCAACCTGAAACAACATGATCATCTTCTTTAGGTTCAGGAGGCTCCCTCTGAATCTTCAAGCTTGCATCAACCTCCTGACCTCATCGTCCAAGTTTTCCTACCACACTAGCTTTAGAGAAATGGTTTCCAACGCACACCTCTGTAGAGATTCAGGGCTGTCCTCTTCAACCTCATCCCAAATCACTCTATTTTGAATAGGTTTGCGGAGCTACCAATGTCAAATCCAAATGACAGTCTCGAGCAATTCTGATCTCGGCAGCTGAAGGGATCCTCTAAGGATTTAGCACCTAGCCTTGCAATACAGTAATCTTAACTTCTTCTCAGTGAGTTACAAAACTCCCTCTTGATCCCTGCTTCAGAGCTTGCAAAGAAGACTTCTGGAAGTGAACTCCCTCTAGCCACCAACTTAGTCCATGGCTGCAAGTTGTAACTTCACGCTTGATCATTTCTTTGGTCGGCATGACTTCCTCACAAGATGCCTCGAGCTTTTCATCACTAAGCAATCTCGCATCACCTTGTCCTTAAAGCATTTTAGAGAGAGATTACTAACAGTTTATAATTATCCAAAGAAATATTAAAGCTAGAATCATACAAGGTTTACTATCTCAAGTTATAATATGAATACATAAGAATTTATGAACAATATGAATAAGTAAATCAACCTAAAGGGAAAAGGATCGGAATGAAGGGATAAAGAAACTTATCTTTATTGAATTCTGATATAACTTTTCCTTCCATCTTTTACTCCTCTCGAGAGTGCAAATCTCAGTACAACAAAAGACAATCTGCACAACACACATTATGCAGCCAACATATTCAATATAGGACCAGCCTTCTCAAGGCAACATTGCAGTCCAAGCACATAGAGAATGGTATCGATGTGACCATCCAATCATTACGAATTTGCATTTCACTTTTCATCTCAGAGTCACACTCAGAGATCTTCACAACGAAATGTAAAGAATGATTGACATCTTCAAGGGATCTCATGCCTATGATCACTTTTACCAATCACACATGATTCAAGTAAACAATGTTAGACCTGCAGACCAGATTTCAGAAGAATAAACAAAGGGAGTACTTATCTTGATGAAATCAAAATTTCCTTTTAAGTGCTACACTTAAACAGGAATACAGTGAACAACTCGACATGATGCTCGACGAATCACCAGCCAGAGTGCATTCCTCTGCTCTAGTCGGTAGCCAAGGAGATGTGTTCTCCACAGACGTTTCAAGCAGAGATGCACCTCTAATCCTGAAGATATGTACGGGATAACTCAATATATCTGCACACGAAATGGATCCAAAAACGATTTGCTCCGCCCTTAGCAGTGGCGTCACCTCTGAGTAATTTCAATAAGGGTTGATATCATGAGACGCTTCAAGTCTCATATACACCGATTTTGATGATTTGCTATTTTTAGTATATTACTAAAAATAGTAAGTCTTGTTCGAAGCATGGACCAAGTCTGGCTTGCCAGTATGAGTATATTTCGATGACTTAAGTCACTTGGTGGAATTATTTTAATATTTGGCTAATGTTTTTTAAAAGGTTTATTAAAAAAGTGACTTTATGTTATAAAGTTCAGTAAAGGGGTCATAAGGGGACTTAAAGTGACCATGGCACCTACTATTATCACTTTAAGATGTTTTTAAAAAGTTAAAAATTAAATGGCCCCACTTTAAGCATCCCTCTTGGAGAAGCTTTTGAAACAAATTAAAAAAATTAAACAAAGCTTTGCTAAGGCGTGGGTTTAGGGTTTAGGGCGCCCATCACAATAGAGAAACATAAAAGTTTTATGGAGGCTCATTTTTCTCTTAAGCTGGAGATTGTTTATGGTGATATGCTGCTGGTTTGAAGCCAAAGACTTGTAGGACGGAGTTGAAGACGATACCCCTCAGTTCTAAGAAAAGCCCCGGCAGTGAGAGACCTTGCTCAGGCTGGTGTAGGGTGTTTTCAGACAGAGAACACATTTGGGCTTTCAAGAATGAAGATATTTCAGTTCTTCTAGGTGGTTTGCAGTAGGGATTTTGGTGTGTGATTGCTGGTGTGGTGTGGTGAGCTTTATATTTCAGTTTTGGTGTGTTTTTGGTGAGTTTTTCTGGAGTTTCAATTTGCCTGGAGAATCTGATAAATGCTCATAACTCAGAAAGGATTGGAGATTTGAATATGGGTATTGGTTCTAATCATTTTCCTGGTCTAGGTGTCCCCTTCAAGCTTTAAATTGAAATTTTTGGGAGCCAAATCGCCCCTCTAGGGAGGTACGGCCTCCTTGGTTTGTGTGCCCAGGTTTGCTGAGAAGAAAGAGGTCTGAAAATCAGTTTTTTGGTGACCCATTGCCTTGAATAGGAGCACCATACAGCTAGGTTTGGAGTTTGGAGACTTGGGTTGGACGTGGGTTTCAAGAAGACACCATAACTTGCTGTTCTGGAGTGATTACCAGGTCTGAAACAATTTCTTTTAGCTGCTGTTAATAAATATGCAAGTCTGAAACTATTCTGGAATAAAATCAGAAATTGTCTTTGCTGTAGAAAGTGTTCTCAAACTTGAATATTTGCATATATTTTCAATCTATGTTCATGCACTCCTTGTTTACATCTTTGAGCACTGTTAACACTTCAAAATTGCAAGAAAACCAACCTCAAACTCAAAACAGTAATCAGCTTTGAAGGTAATAAGAAAAATAAAAAATTTGGGGGTAAAACATTACAGTGGTATCAGAGTTGATAAGACCTTGTAGCCTGTGGAAATTTGCATTCTATGAGCCAGAGTGACAGGGAAAGAAGATACATTGAGAGGAACAGAAAAAAAGAGGATAGTTATTGGGAGCATTGGCCTACTTCCAATGAGGAGCAACAAACAAAAACTTCATCAAGTGGGTCATCTAACACAAGCAATATGGGAGACAAGGATGGGGATGGAAATAGGAATGAAAGAAACAACAAGAATGAGGAGCCTCCGGATAGGATGGCCATTTTATTGGACACTTTGGTTAGGGGACAGTTGAGAGCAGCTCAGCAACAATAGGAGACAAATAGCAGGTTGGTTGATTTAGTGCAAAGGATGGACCAATTGGGTAATGGAAACAGGTTAGGACAGCAAGGTGTTGGAAATCAACAAGCCCTGGCAAGACCCCTCATGCCTAACTTTCCACAGAGGATAGAAGCTCCAACAAACCCCGAACTTACTCTTTTGGAGCAGCAAGATCAATTCAGACAAGATTGGATGGATGTAGGACCAGGGTTCCAGATGGATATTTAACTGAAAGATTACATAGACTTGAGGATGAGACATTCCCATCACAGGGGAAATAGAGACCAGCAATATGAGCTTCGGAAGAAAGTAGGGAAGCTCACACTTCCATACTTTGATGGGTTTGGGAAGATGGCAGCCAAGGCGGGGGTGCAAAAATTGGACACTTATTTCACATTGAACCCAATGTCGTAGCTTGAGTCAATCCAATATGCTTCTATTCATTTAGATGGAGTGGCGCATGAATGGTGGTACAATGGTATGGTCACATTGGGGCATGCTCAAATCACCTCTTACAGAGAGTTCACAGAAAGGCTGATTGAAAGGTTTGACAAAAAAGATCCTGAGTTGAACTTTAAAGAAGTAGCACAACTCAAACAATGGGGTTCTTTAGACACATACATATCTGATTTTCAAAATTATCTGTACTTGTGACCGATATATCCGAGAGGAGGTTGATTGTATTGTTTATAAACGGATTATTAGACCCCTTGAGAGGTTGGATTAAGGCTTTTAACCCACCTAGCCTCCAGGAAGCCATTAAAAAGGCTAGGGATATGGAAACATCTGCATTTAAAAGAAAATTTCAGTCCAAGAGCACGCTGCCCAAGAAAGATAAGGACAAGAAATTCCCGTCAAAAGAGCATGAGCAGCCTAAGAAACAGTATACTAGACTTGACAATGAGACCCTTAATGAGTTATGAAGGAAGGGGCTATGTTTTACGTGTAAAGAGCCTTATACACAGAGTCACAGGTGTGCTTCCAAAGCTAAAGCATTGCTAATAGAGTACCAATTAGATGAGGAAGAGGTTGCAGAAAATTCTGATCAGCAAGAGGAAACTGAATAAAGTGAAGAGGAAAAGGCTCTAAAGGATGTGGGAAAGGAGTGAGAAAACAATGTGATGTTAGCACAGCTCCATAGTTTCCAGAAAAATGAGTCAATGAGGATTAGAGGAGTGGTACAGGGGCAGCGAATGGTAGCTTTGATTGTCACAGGAGCCACCCACAATTTCATAGATGAGGGCCTTGTAGCATGTAGAGGACTCCATACACAGGATATTGATGGTTTTAGAGTTATGGTGGCGGATGGGTTCACTATTCAGTGCAATCGGATGGTACCATAGTTGAGTGTACAGTTGGGCAGCCATGAGATAAAAGATGACTTTTATGTTGTGAGTATTGGGGACACAGATGTAGTGTTGGGAATTCAGTGGCTACGATCATTGGGAGAGATAACACTTAATTTTCAGACCATGGAGTTAAAATTCAAATCGGGTGGTAAGAATGTCATTTTGAGAGGTTTATCCAATGGAGGACCACGTGTTGTGACCTTCAAACGAATAGAAAAACTCTTTAGACATAATCAGATTGAGTGGGCAGCGGAGTGTATAGTTATGCCTACAGTCACTGAGGAGGTCAAAAGGTCCTATCCACTTGATATACAGGAGCTTCTTTCCAAGAGGAGCAAGGTATTTAGCAGTATTCCTCCAGGGAGACCACCGGATAGAGGGATAAAGCATGTCATTGAGTTGAGGAGGGAGCCAAACCTGTCATTGCCACTCCCCATCATCATCCAAAGAGGCATAAAGATGAAATTGAGAAGGCAATTTAGGAGCTGATTGAGATGGGGCACATTAGACCAAGCAAGAGCCCGTTTGCTTCTTTGGTGGTTTTGGTGAAAAAGAAGGATGGAACCATGCGCATGTGTGTGGACTACAGGGAGTTGAACAAAAAGACAATAAAAAACAGGTATCTCATCCTACACATAGATGAATTGATAGATGAGTTGCATGGAGCAGTTTACTTCTCTAAAATTGACTTGAGATCGGGCTATCATCAAATTAGAGTGAGGGAAGAGGATGTGGAGAAAACTGCCTTCAGGTGCCACTTTGGGCACTTTGAGTTTTTAGTCATGCCCTTTGGCTTGATTAACGCACCAGTAACTTTCCAGTCATGCATGAATAGAGTTTTCAGCAAGCAGCTCCGTAAGTTTGTCCTGATATTCTTTGATGATATTCTTTTCTACAATAGGTCTTGGGAGGAGCACCTGAAGCACTTGGATGAGGTGCTTGGGGTACTTGAGAGGGAGTCACTATTTGCAAAGGAATCTAAGTGTGAGTTTAACATCACTAAGTTACTTTACTTGGGGCACATTATCAATGCAAATGGAGTGCGGGTAGATCCTGAAAAAATTAAGGCAATACAAGACTAGCCACCACCTACTAATTTATCACAACTTAAGGGGTTCTTTGGACTATGTGGTTTTTACAGGAGGTTCATGAAGGGGTTTTCACAAGTTGTTGCCCCACTTACAGACTTGACAAAAAAGAATCAATACAGAGGGATTTTGATCAATTCAAAGTACTGATGAGTTCATGTCCAGTGTTAGCTATTCCTGATTTTTCAAAACCATTTGAGCTAGAGTGTGATGCTTCAGGAGAAGGCATAGGGGTTGTTTTAATGCAGAACAAACATCCTATAGCATATGAGAGTAGAAAACTGAGAGGGGCCGAAAAAACTTATTCCATATATGATAAAGAAATGTTGGCTATTATGCATGCTTTGACAAAGTTCAGACAATACCTTGTTGGGGGCAGATTTGTAGTTAAAACGAACCATAACAGCTTTAGATATTTCTTAAATCAGAAGGATCTTAGTGAAGGGCAGCAAAAATGGGTTAGCAAACTTCAAGCCTTTGATTTTGACATTGAAGACGTGAAGGGGAAAAGAAATGTAGTGATTGATGCACTCTCTAGGAGGCCACATTTATGCACAATTTCTGAGATTGCAGCAGATTGGAAAGAGGCTATACAAGCTGAATATGCCAAAAACTCATTCACGAACAGCATATTAGAGGGCACTTTAAATGATGATAAGTATAGTGTTAAGGATGGACTAATTGTTTACAAGGGGAGAATATTTTTGGTGGCTGAAACTAAGTTTTTGGAGCAAGTTTTGAAGGCTTTTCATGACATCCCACTAGCTGGTCACCCGGGATTCTACAAGACTTATAGGCAGATCCGTGAGGGGTTCTCATGGAAAGGGATGAAAGACTACATAACCAAGTATGTTCGTGAGTGCCAGGTGTGCCACCAGAATAAAAATGAGCACGCCTTTCCTGCTAGTTTGCTGCAACCATTACCTATTCCCACTCAAAAATGGGAAAGTATTACTATGGACTTCATCATAGGACTTCCCAAGGTGCAAGGGAAGAATTGCATTTACGTGGTAGTGGAAAGGTTGACAAAATTTGGCCATTTCTTTGCTATATCAGCAGGGTTTACAGTGTTACAAGTGGCTGACTTGTTTTTCAAGGAGGTGTTTAGGCTACATGGGGCACCTAGAAATATCATAAGTGACAGGGACAGCAAATTCATGAGTTTTTTTTGGCAAGAATTATTCAAGCTATGTGGTACAAAGTTGACCCCCAACACTAGCTATCACCCCCAAATAGATGGACAAACTGAAATAGTTAACAAGTGGTTGGAGGGTTACCTAAGGAATTATGTACAGGGGCAACAAAAGGCATGTGTTAGATGGCTGCACCTAGGGGAGTTTTGCTACAATTCCACCTATCATATGTCCGTCAAGATGTCACCGTTCATGGCATTGTATGGGTATGAGGCTCCGAGCTTCATTGATTTACTATTTGGTGATTGTTGGGTGCCTAGGGCTAAGGATTTCCTATAGGAGAGTCAGGATATCATGAGGTCATTGAGAGAGAACATACAGCAGGCACAAAATCAACAAAAGTTATATGTTGATTAGCACTGGATTGAGAGAGAATTTGAGGTGGGTGACATGGTTTACGTCAGGCTACAGCCATATAGATAGTCCACTCTCAAAAAAAGTGGAGCAGAGAAGTTGAAACCTTGATTTTATGGGCCTTTCAGAGTCACCAGGAGAGTGGGTGAGGTTGCTTATGAGCTGGAGTTACTAGAGGACAGCAGAGTGCATAATGTTTTTCATGTATCTCACTTCAAGAAGGCGTTGGGACATAACGTGGTACCTTCAGCAGTGTTACCTCCTTTGGACGAGGAGGGGAGATTGGAGTTGATATCTGAGGCAATCATTGATTTCAGGGAGAGGACAGTTAGGAGGAGAGTGATTACTGAGTACTTGGTGAAGTGGATGGCTTGCCAGTATGAGTATATTTCAATGACTTAAGTCACTTGGTGGAATTATTTTAATATTTGGCTAATGTTTTTTAAAAGATTTATTAAAAAAGTGACTTTATGTTATAAAGTTCAGTTAAGGGGTCATAAGGGGACTTAAAGTGACCATGGCGCCTACTATTATCACTTTAAGATGTTTTTAAAAAGTTAAAAATTAAATGGCCCCACTTTAGGTGTCCCTCTTGGAGAAGCTTTTCAAACAAATTAAAAAAATTAAACAAAGTTTTGCTAAGGCGTGGGTTTAGGGTTTAGGGCGCCCGTCACAATGGAGAAACATAAAAATTTTATGGAGGCTCATTTTTCTCTTAAGCTAGAGATTGTTTATGGTGATATGCTGCTGGTTTGAAGCCAGAGACTTGCAGGAAGGAGTTGAGGACGATACCCCTCAGTTCTAAGATCAGCCCCGACAATGAGAGACCTTGCTCAGGCTGGTGTAGGGTGTTTTTAGACAAAGAACACATTTGGGCTTTCAAGAATGAAGATATTTCAGTACTTCTAGGTGGTGAGCTTTATATTTCAGTTTTGGTGTGTTTTTGGTGAGTTTTTCTGGAGTTTCAATTTGCTTGGAGAATTTGATAAATGCTCATAACTCAAAAAGGATTGGAGATTTGAATATGGGTATTGGTTCTAATCATTTTCCTGGTCTAGGCGTCCCCTTCAAGCTTTAAATCGAAATTTTTGGGAGCCAAATCGCCCCTCTAGGGAGGTACGGCCTCCTTGGTTTGTGTGCCCAGGTTTGCTGAGAAGAAAGAGGTCTGAAAATCCGTTTTTTGGTGACCCATTGCCTTGAATAGGAACGCCATACAGCTGGGTTTGGAGTTTGGAGACTTGGGTTGGACATGGGTTTCAAGAAGACACCATAACTTGCTGTTCTGGAGTGATTACCAGATCTGAAACAATTTCTTTTAGCTGTTGTTAATGAATATGTAAGTCTGAAACTATTCTGGAATAAAATCAGAAATTGTCTTAGCTGTAGAAAGTGTTCTCAAACTTGAATATTTGCATATATTTTCAATCTCGGTTCATGCACTCCTTGTTTACATCTTTGAGCACTATTAACACTTCAAAATTGCAAAAAACCAACCTCAAACTCAAAACAGTAATCAGCTTTGAAGGGAATAAAAAATTTTGGGGGTAGAACACTACAGATAGCTTACATTGGGATATCAAGGTGATAATCTCCCATGGATAATTTAATGCTATGGAATTTTCCGAAACAACTAATAGTACTACAATTTGCAATCAAGACTTGAACTTTGGAGCTAGACAGATAAAACAATTTACATGAGTTGCCAACTTTTTGTTGATGAAATTATGAGTACTACCCAAGTCGATCAACACTTATACTTTCTGGTTCTTTAAGAAACCCACTACCTTGAGAGTTTGTGACACGCTAAAACTTGAGAATGCATGACAAGAAATGATTGGTTTGGAATCATGTGATTCCTCACCTGACTCCCTAACACCCTCTAATATTGGTTCCTCCTCCTCTTCCTCACTCGGCCCTTCAATATAGAACAATTTCTTTTCACTACATTTATCTTCTCAACTATATTTGCTGTCACAATTGAAACACAACCCTTTTACTCTCTTCTCCTCAATTTGTTGTGCAGTCAACCTAGTAGGTTGAGGAAAAGAGGGTGTTGAATATCCTTTCTCTCTTATCCTATTAGCCCCTTGCTTTCTAGGAATCGAATACTTCTCTACCCTACGTGCTAAGATAAAACACTCAAATATAGAGCTAGGACTAAACATGCGTACCTCATGTTGAATGTGATCTTTGAGACCACCTAAAAATAAATCATTCAAGTTCTCCTCTGTAATTGTATCCACTCGTAAGGATAGATTTTGGAATTGTTGAATATATTCCTTGACTGATCCTATTTGTTGAAATTAAGTTAGTTGGCTAAAGAAGTTGTTTGTCACACTATTGCTATACTGCGATTTGAGCTCCTCTGTAAACACTGACCATGAGACAGTGAGACCCTTTTTCTGTCGATGAGTACAAATCCATTGATACCAAATGAATTGATTTGGTTCTAGATATAGGGAATCCACTGTGACCTTTTGTCCACTCAGGACTTGATGTACATCAAAAAAATTATCCATTTGGTTTATCCATGTCAATGGACCCTTGCCATCAAACTTGCACATATCCACCTTTGGTATCAAGTTCCTAGATCCCATATGAGTATTAACATTTGAATCAAGAGTAGCTGACCTAGATGATTCACCTTGGTTGTTGGAGACATCCTTTCTTGGTCCATTTATATAAGCATTTAACATGCTTCGTATGTCCGATATATCTCCTCTTAGGCAACTCATCTCCATCTTCACTAATGAAATGCCTTCCTTGACCTTGTTGATTTCTTCATTGGGAGTAATATCCTCTATCATTACCTCATCCTTATTAGGAGATTTTCCTAGTGTGAAAACATTCTTTCTACCTCTTGTTTGAGGCCTCACCATGATGGAAACCAATAATTTTGAAATAAATTGCACAAATGAAATAAAATTCTCTAATTTTTTTATTGTAACTTACTAAGGCCAAGATATCACTTGCCCAGAAAAATCTCCAAGAATTAGCAGATTTGCAGCTTTGAGAGTGAATTTGTTGAAAACTCTAATTTTGCAATAAATTGCTCAATTGTGCTCCAATTCTTCTAAAATTTGGACTGTAGCTGTTTGAATATGTTCTTCAAAAACCCTTTAAAATTTAGAAAAATGTGATGAGCCCAACTGGGTCCAACCAAACCCCTGTAGTATTTATTAAATCTTCTTGTGTTTTTTTAGTTTTTTAAAGAAAGTTTGTAGACAGAAGAGAAGGGGCGCATCATATAAAAGCTCATAAAACTTAGATCTGAGCTATTTCTGATAAATTGTAATTGCAGAAAGTAATAAACAACCACAACAATGAGATCACAAATGATAAACGTACCCGAAAGCTACCAGATTATTTAAATAAGAAAATAAGTCCACTTGCCAGCCAGGAATGGTGAAAACTGACAAATATGAACGTCGGAGCTCCATTCTCCCACTCAGAAACAGGATACAAAGAGTAGAGAGGAGTAGATACCAAAGAAGCAATGAAGAAACAACCAAAATAGAAGGCGCTTTGGCCTGTAGAAGAAACACGCCTTTCAAAAGGGGGTACGCCAAGCAAAGGAAATGGTACGGTTGGCCCAAAGAAATTGTACGACCTTATGGAATACTGTAGACTGCATGAAGATGGTGTCCCAAGTGGAGAAACCCTCTTCCTTATTGCAAACTAGTAAATCTCAACAAGAAACTTTGAATATAGCTCAATAGAACCTCTGAATGAAGTCCTCACAGATGCACTAATTCGACTGGTCTCTCATAGTCTCAAAAATGCTCAACACTGAAGAAGATCTCGCTCTCCAATGGAAGAAATGCTCAAACCCTTGTCTTAGAGAATAGCACAGGAAAAACCAAATGGCAAAGTCAAATAATCATGAATGAGTTTGATTTGCCAAAAATGCCTTATATTCCCAAAGAGGCATGAGTTTCAAGAAAGTGATGCCACTTTTTGTGTTTTAAATATTTTAGAACATATTTAAATCACCTTTCAATAGTTTTCACTTTAATACTTGGGCGCCCACTTTTATATTTAAGTGATTTAATTTTAAAACACTTTTATGATATATTTAAGTGATATAATATCCATAAAGTCAATTTGACTTTATCATAAAGTGTTAGGTTAAATAATTAACTTAAATCACTTAAATATCCATAACTCCTAAACTCCATATATTTCCGTGCCGTCAGAAGCTAGCGAACACTTAACACCAAATGCTCATACGGAAACCGACACCGAAGCTGAAGGAGAAAAATGACAAACTCTCCAAAATGGCCACTGACCCTCTAACCAGATCCTGTTAGCCTACAAGGGTCCAAGATATAGGCTAACTCAACAAGCTCCTGAGAACTGACTAGAGCGGGGACATCACAAAAAAGAATTGCCAAAATTTGAGTGATATGTTCTTCCCAAAATGACTTCCAATATTAAGAAAATGCCTTGCCTACACGGTGCCAAGATCATGCTCTAATACCACTTGTAATGAAATAACTTGCACAATGGAAGATATAATATGAAATATGCTGAAAATAATTGATAATAGATGAGAATAACAAGCCACCTCGAGGAGGAAATCCTCCAACTATCTCCAATGAGAACACAATTCACAATCTGATGATGAATAAGACTCACTACCTCCTATATATATACCTTATTTATGCCTAGGATATCACCTAGACCAACTTAGAGAGTCCTCTATAAGCCTTAGGCGGTCCCTAATTAACTAAATAACAATATAATAATGATAATATGACTTAATTAAGAGCTAAGATAGCCACAAGCTGACTATTATAACCCTATGTACAATATTATTAAGGGCATAACACTAGCTATATTATTGTGTTGTCTTTTGTGCTCTCATCCTAGGTCTTGTAGTACATGTCATTAGTATCAAAGTGGAGAAGTCTGTCACATCGTCATGTCATTACATTTTCACAATTAAGTCATAGAATTGGTAATAGACTGTTGTACCCCCTACCAAAATTTTGTTCCAATCCATTCGGTACATAGTCCTATCTTCGGCTGATTTCCCCACTTTGTCTCAGTCACTCAATCTATATAATCGTATGTTTCCCTCCATTGTCATGTGTTGGTGAAGTCTAGGGGCATCAATGTCAAAGATTGTTGTTTGGAGTTTGTTGAAGTCAGATAAAACTATGTTTCTACTCCGGACATTAATCCTATTCATATTAGGTCTTCCCTGTGTCAAATACAACCTTTCCTTTAAGTAAAACTGTTTTTTTCAAGTCTATCATTTTTGTTCACAGGGCTCAAAAGAGCAAAAATGACAATTAGTGCAGGAAACACAACTCACCACCAAAATGGCTCATAAAAAGTTTTGTCAAGAAACCCTATGCAAATCATGCTTTTGAGCCCTTCGTGTCATTTTTACTAAGATTTCAAAAGTTTGCCAAAAAAATGCAAAAGAGTGCGGAGGCAATTTTGTTCTAAAACCATATATAATTTTTTTTTTTGCAAAAGGGCCACATGTGTGAAAGTTACAATGCGTGCAATTCAAAGCCATCCTTGATTAATTAGAGTGTCATTTTTGAAATGGCATGGTAAAAACCACAATTGAGGCCTCCAAAGCACATTTTTCAGAGGTTAATAAAGTTTTTGAAAAAGAGTCAACAAAACACAAAAATGATGAAACAAG
>VDFB02054281.1:0-25243 GCA_007258455.2 Sequoia sempervirens | reverse complement strand
AATGGAAAGAGACTTTTGATCAACACCAAAGGTTTCACCATCATTCCAAGAAATGCACAGGGATTCATAAGAATCTTTACACAAAGATCTTTCACTGTCAAAACAAATGTAAGCTGGACACAAAACTTCAAGATCACCTTCATGTACACATCCCTGGTATTTAGGAATTAACAAATCTGAAATATGTTCACTGCTGAATAAACAAGTCTCAACATTTTCATCACTATAGTTATATTCTTCACTTTTGTTATCATCAAAAATAAATCCAAAACCATCAGAGAATGGGAAATCAGAAACATTATCAGCACAGTTATTTATTCCATCATTTTTCTTGTATGAAATTATCTCCTCTTTTTCATAAGGTGGATTTGAAAATACCTGAAGTTCACTCTTGGACATACCTTTGCAAAATATCATTTGATGCTCATTTAAATCTTGATCATACAATGGGTTTGAAAAAGTTTGGAAATCACTTTCAAATGTACAAATCTCTTCTTCATCAAATGTGTCTTCATAACTTTCAACTGTAGCTGGAGGTGTTGTATACTGACTATCTGATGAATCAACATCTCCCATTGCCACTTCATCCTGATCTTCATAAGAGGTAGAAAAATCCCTTGACTGCAGATCAAAATCCTCAGGTTCATCATCAGAATACTCACTGGATTCCTCACAACATGCACTGCTTTCCCTGTGACAATCTGTTATGTAAGGGAAAACTCTTGTACCTTCATCTTCCTCAACATGGAGAAAAGTATTTAAGGCCAAATAAACTATGTGATCTTCTTCATTATTTCCCATCAACATTCCCTCTTCTTGCATTCTCTGGGCTACAACACAATAATCTGGGGAATGTGGCTTATCACAAAATTCACAGAAGTAATTGTTACTTACCATGTAGGTTCCCTTTGTCAATGGATCAGGAGCCTCCTTGTTTCCAAGCCTAGCTATTATAGGTTTTCTGTCCTTCCAATATGTATTATAAGGCATGTCATGCAACCTCGGCCTCTCATTTCTGTAAGTATTCTCCTGTCTGTACTGATAATTGCTGATTTGCTGAGAAACCTTGGGAATGTCTCTTTTATCAATTATCCTTGCAGCCCTCCTATTGTTTTCAATTGTCAGTGCTATCTTCTGAGCCTCAGCCAGATCTCTTGGAGACCTATTTCTCAGTTCATACCCTATCTTAGGATCAAATGCATTCAAATAAACACTTAGTGCTACAGAGTCCGACAACTTTGATCTAGGAGGTATTTTATTCTGCAACTTATTGAATCTCCGATTAAAGTCATAAATTGTATCATTTTGATCTTTTTGAATCCGTATTAATTCATGAAGATTAGCATCTAGTGCACCTAGATTCCCATATTGCTCGAGGAAATGATCATGAAATCCTTGGAGAGAATCAATAGATACTGTTGGTAGGCTATTGAACCAATCCCTGACATCTTCAATAAGTGATATCATGAATAGCCTCATGTGTAAATCTTCATATGGCACACCCAAATCTTGGATGAAAGCATTGAAACTTCTTAGATGCTCTTTAGCAGTGATTACATCACTTCCTATAAACTTTGGAACAAAACCTCTCCAACTACTATCCATTGGATAAGCGGATAATTGAATCCCTACCAAATCAAACTGTCTAATCATTGTTGTGTATTGATGAGGAGGGGCGCTAGGTGGGTACTGATGCTAGTACATCAGACCATAGTGCTATGTATGATGATATGGTATATACTGCTGACCATGAGGAGCTCCAACATGACCTCCCCTGAACTGAGATCCTCTTCCATTCATGTTTGAACAAATGCAATATTTCTTTCAGAGTCGCCACCTACTTTTCCAAAAGTAGGAAAAACATTATTTCTGATCTTTTCCCAGCGGAATCACCTTTTCTGAAACTTCTCAAATTACAAATCTTCCTTCACTGACTCTATATGATGGTCTTCAACTGAATTTTCTGATGTAATCCCCAGCCGAGTCACCAATTTGTTAGCTCTCAAAAATGCAGGTAAAGATACCTCAAGAGGTTGCCAATCTCTTGGTACGTTTTAGGGTAACAGACAAGGTTAAGGGAACTCAACCTTCTACTCTTTAGGTGCTGCTGAACCTAGGCGGGTGTACCTTTCTGAATAAAGCAGACTTGACTTGTGATTATCTTTCTTGCAATGATTTGTCCACAATGGTAAATGGAAGTGAACAAATGAAATCAAACCTGATAGCAATAGCAATCTTCTGATCTAAATCCTAAAATTCTTAATTAACAGATATGAAGAAACTAAATGAATCCAAATGATGAAATTGCAGAGACCAGTGCCTTATTGGGTATGCAGAGTCAGATGAAACAGAAGTGGGAAACTTATTCTGGTAGAAAATAAAATTGATGGCATATGATATGTTTATAACTTGTATAAACATGCAAGATTTTGACCACTAAGCTCTAATTTAATAATCCAGATGAATTCCCTCTGATTATTGTGATCAACAAAAAGGATTTAATCTCTGCTTGAGAGAACCAATAGATTAATCACACAAATACAACAAATGTGCACTGATAAACTGGAAATAAGCTTGTTACTTCAATTTAAATAACCAGAAAGAATCAACTTGGAGACAACTTAGCAATACTTTGCAATAAACTCAACATACAATTGATACCAAAAATAAACTGCCACACCAGCTGAATTTCATTGAAATCGCCATTTGAAAACATGCAACATAGCCTCTGGAATGAGAACTTTATTCTACTCTGTCCATTCCTAATCTACCTATTGTATGATTCTAAAATATTCTCCCCTTTCAATTACAATCGGGAATCCCTATTTATACACTAGCATCAGGAAACATATCATTTCAAATTCATGTCGGCCTGAAATTAAGCATTTACACGTTGGCCACAACATTTGAATTTTATTAATCATCAATGAACCAATCGCCAAGACAATCAGTAGCTATGTCGAAGGAAATTCAATCGCTAGTCACCCTACGTGCTTTATTCGCTTTTTCCGTGACCTCTACCGTCGGGGAGATGTCATATAGATTTTATTATGTATCCCCGAAAGTCTCCATTTTTCATGTATGTCACTGTGACATAAGCACACTCACGCCGAAATGCAACCTTCATTTTCCTTCACCAAGACAACTCAAAATTGGGGAGAGGTCCCAAAGAATCCATTGAGTTACACCAAAACATCCCAAGCACACCCCTGTTCGCCAAGACGTCACAAACCTCTCGCCGAAAGCCATTCAAAAGGAACCTTTAGTAACCCGTTGGTGAGACATACATACTTTGCCATGACCACATGCCAAAGACATTATGTTCGGCCGAAGCAAAGACTCAAACAAAGTGTCGGCGAGACCGAAGGTCACTCGCCGAGACCTCGTATCGATAGCCCCAACCTATACCGATAAGACTCCTCCAGCCACTGGCAGTCAACAAGACAAGAAGGACTCGCTGAGACATTATATCGAATAAAATATCTCACTGAAAAGCACCCCTTTGTTGCCGGTCGGTGTGACAAAATGAAATCGCTATGACATTGCATCGAAAGCAGCATGTTAGGCCGAAGTAGCCTCATTCAAGCTGGTCGCTGAGACATAAAGCACTCGGTGAAACATTATATCGATGACCAGACTCCTGCTGAAATGTGAATCAACCCCTGTCACTGAGACCATGAAGAACTCCTATCGAATGGTGCCTGTAAGAAAATTTTGATCGCTATGACATCAAATGAGTCTTGCCGAAAGGCAACACAGACTCATGTTAGCAAAAAGTGCACAATGGGTCGGAGAAACAACAATGAGCTTATGCCGATAGGAACAACAACACGGAAAATGCATGACCCTATGGACTCAATGGGGCAATATGGCAAAATATGGGTGAAATATGCACATGGTAGGACCAAATCTGAGAGTTTATCAGTAAAACCAACATGTGAAAACATCAAATTTTTACAGTTCCAACAGGTATATAGACTATGGCTTTTTGGAAGGCATGTTTAAAAATGGCATAACCCTAAACTTGGATTATTGGGTCTCGATAATCTTCATTCTTATCAAAAAATCTATGAACTAAAGTATTGAAACCATTCACCAATGAGAGCCTTTTAGAAGATCCTAGAAACTAAGCCATTATATCATCATTGAGTCCCCTCTTTATACCCCTTGATGTTCAAACCATAATTATCCTTCTAGGGTTTTAACAATCATAAAACTAGGGTTTTTAAATTTTACACTTTGAAAAAGAATTCTACAAAATTTTATAATTTCTACCCTTTAAAAGCTCTAAATCCTCCCGTCAATGCTTAATACAAGCTAACAATCAACCTTTGAAGATTGAAATGCATAAAGAAGGTCAAAATTACTTGTTTATTGTTAGCAAAAAAAGCTAATTTTATCATAAAAAACCTTGTTCATGTGGAATTATACAACAATTTTGCACTAGTATCTCGCCTTGCTTTTTGAATAATAAGAAGTGAAGTAATTAAGCTAGTACCCTCAAGAATTTGGTAGATATCGAGATCACATTGGCCATGAATGTTATTGGATGCTTGAATGTGTGACCAGTGGTAGTCGTTATCCATTTTAAATATGGGTTGTTGATCTCTAAAAATCAATAGTGATCATGAGAATCTGAAATTTTTTCTACAATAAGAAAACCTTTCTTTCTTTTGACCAACACCAAGACACATGTCATTATTTTGGGAACTCATGAGAACAAAAGAAAAATATTTGAGGCTTCCCCAATAGTTCTTGCCTTTGTGAAACATTAAAAATGACCAAGACTAGACACATGGCACAATTTTGGGATTTTGGGGAACGAGAATCTTGATTCAAAATAAATATGTGAAGGTTAGATAAAGGGCGACATAACCATTAAACAACATCTAGTGTTGAATAGGGAAAAGTGGGACCCTTAGTAAGTTCTACTTTAGGTGTCTTAAAATATTATTTAAAGGCATGTGCATAAAATAATAACTCAAGTGACTAGGGAATAAGGGGTTCTCCAATGAACGATAAAAGAGGGACTTCACTAGGAGACTTAAGTTACTTGCATGAAAGTAAATCTCTTGATTTGATTCCTCTGAGACCCATACATGTCAACATCATATGGAAGAAAAAATGTATCTCATAGGTTCATGAGGAGAATAGTAACATATAAAGAGCTTCAATGAACCAAAGAGGTTGCATGAAATACCAACAAGTGTCCTATGGGACTCGATGAAGTGCAAAGCCATAAATTATTTATTAAAGAACATGATAGTAATGGGCCTATTTGGGGCTTTATGGAAGGGGCCATTGAACACACAAGATGAGGGCCTCAAATTTGTAACTTAAAAGCTAGGAGACCTAGGTTAAAGGTCAATGATCGAACATATATAAAAAGTGTAATTTTTTTAGGTAGAGACTACGATTTTGATGAAATGTATGGTTTTTTAGAAGCTCTAATATGTAATTGATAATATAAAACCTTGCAACCTTAGGATTTTCAAGAACTTTACTAGCCATGGTAATTAAAAAGGCTAAAATTTGAATAAGTACTACTAGTTACTCCAGTTGGGGATGCTTTTTTTGTTGAAACAAGGTGAGGATCCATGAATCTCTGGTTAGACCAATGAAAAACTGAATAAAAATATGCAAACAACTTTACAATTTTCACAATAAAAATATATTATGCATGGATATACCTTATTTATAAAAGTTAGGGTTTAAGGAATTGTCCATGCATTGTTAATTCCAAAATATATTCATTCATATCTTGCAAAAAATAATAATTATCTCCATGATTGTTAAGCACAACATAAGGACCTATCCATATGGCTTGCCTTTGTCCTAAATTCTGGCATTCCACATTAGGACCATATCTCTTATCAAGAATTTTCTATCTAATGTCTTCTTATCAAATAGGTATTTGACTTGTAGTTACTTTTTTGGAATTAGTATTATGTGCTTCTCTTCTAGATTAATCTAATCTTATGAGTTGATTAAATCTAACCATCATGACATGACTAACATCTTCCAAATATTATTGGATAAATTTTCAAATTGGCGCTAAATTATTGATTAGAAATCTACCATCCAATACATATATTATTTCATAGGGATATTTATCTATAACTCTCTTAACTATTATTTTGTCATCCCATAGTGCTAACTTCAATTTTGAATCCCATGACTTCTTATTTTTTTCCAATCGCTCTCTTTATAATCTTTATTAAACTCTTATTACTTGACTCAGATTGTCCATTTCCTTGGAGATGATATAGAGAAGAGTAAGATATAGAAATCAAATAGTTATAGAAAAAAAAATATATATATTTTGATTTGAAAAACATGGTGTTATCTACAACCAACTTAATAGGAGTTCTAAACCTTATGATAATATTTTCTATGAAAAATCAATAATTTTTTTTTATAGTTTCCTTCTTGGTTGGAATAGCTTCTACCCATTTAGTGAAGTAATTTGTAGACACCAAAATCCATTTGTGACCACCACTTGATCTTTCAATGAATTTACCAATGAAATCTATTCCCCATTGCTAGAAAGGAGCATCTACCATCAATGTCCTTAAAGGTAAGGCATCATAGTACTTCATTTTTCTTGAAAATGTTTGACAAGCATCACACTTACCATTTTATTAGTGTTACCAAGTAGAGAGGGATACCAATATCCAAATCTTAGGATCTTATGAGAAGTCATTTTGGCCATATAATATCCTCCAAAAATTCCACTACGCATCTCCTCAAGAATATTTATATCCTAATTTTCATCAACACATTTTAGTAGGACACCATCTATGTTCCTCTAGTATAAACAATCGTGGAGTATGATAGACTTTATGGCTTGTAATTTTTTATATTTTTTTATTATTATTCATGTGCTTTAGACATAACATATTTTTAAGTAACATAGAATATCCTTGTACCAAGGATAAAATTGAAAGTTTCATTCATTTATAAGAGTATGATATTGTAATTGGTTCATCTAATTGGCTTCAAGGTTAGACTTATCCATTAGTAAATAGCTAAGCCTTGCCCCTTGATAAGTTTGGTTATCTGGATGTCTATGTTGAACACTTGAATTTTATTAATACATTTGCACCTTCTCCTCATGACTTCCTATTGGGTGAGTGAGTCCTTAACTATAGTGATAGAAACAAAATAAAATGTACTAGATAATGCTTGAAATTATTAACAACTTTGACAAGAGCATAAGATTTTTTTTCCATGATAACATATTTTAATTGTTCTGCCTAAAGTGAATTGCTAAATAATACAATGGGTTTTTCATAACCGTCATCATTTTTCTATAATAAACCAACAAAAATTGTATGGAAAGAATCAAAAGAAAACATCTGAAAAGGCTTTGCAAAATTAGGGGATTTTAGCACTGGTGCTTGTTTGATAAAACCTTTTATATTGTTGAGTGCTTGGATAGCCTCACTCATCGTGATATAGATTAATTTTTTTTTAGAATCCTAGAGATGGATTTTTTTTTTTACAAACATAGTTACAAATCTTCTAACAAAGTTGATTTGTCCAAAAAATGACTATTCCTTTAATGGTTTTGGGAATTGGAATTTTTTCAATTACCACCACTCTTTTAGGATCAATATCAATTTCATCCTTGGAAACAATATGACCAAGAAATTTACCCTCTTTAACCCCAAATATACATTTCCTAGGGTTCAGAGATATGTCATATTCAATGTATTTTGAAAATACTTTCTTAAGATGAGTACAATGATCTTATTCCTTCTTTGAGAAGGAAGTTAAGTCATCCTAATAAACTACCATCATAATATCAATTAAATATAGAAATCAAACATCCATTTCTCTCTAAAATATTTCCCCTATGGTAGTAAACCCAAATGACATCATAACATAAACATATGCACCTTGTAATGTAGTAAAGGTAGTCTTGTATTTCTCTAATTCCATCATTACTACCTAATTGTATCCTGAAAACCATCCATCATAGATAGTAACTCACACCTAGTCACCTTTTGTATAATTTCCTCCATATTAGGTAGGGGATAGTTATCTTTTAATGAAGATATGTTCAAATTTATGAAATCAACACATAATATTATATCTCCAATCTTTTTTCTTACTAACACCAAATTAGAGAACTAAGTGGAATGTCTTATTGATTTTATGATCCCACCCTCTCGAAGCTTCATCAATTCTTGTTGCATCTTTGGTGCCAATGTTGGGTTAATACATATTTTCTTGTCTTTGAAAGGATTGTCATCAAAATTTAAAGAAATATCATGTTGAAATTAATCCTCTATAGGCCTTAAATAATCATAATGCCATGCAAATACATGCATATATTTTCTTAATAAAGCTATAAGCATGAGTCTAATCTTGGGGTCTAAATTTTTCACAATGTAAACTTTATTAGGGAAATTTTCTATAGGTCTAGATTTATTTCTTCTAAATAATTTTCATGGACAGGGTTTAATTTAGCCATATACCTATCTGCATTATCAAAGGCTCTTTCTAGGGAAGCCAACTCCTTTAGGATCTTGTTAGTTTTAATTGAATAATCTCATTCACAAAAACTATCTCCTTTACATCCACAATTTCCATAATATTTTGAAAATATATTTCTTGATTGTGGTATTCTTAAATATAATGTAGAAAATTTAACAAATCTTGATCATCATTAAATATTTACTAGTTACAAAAAAATTTAGGTATAGATGATGTATGCAAAATTTAGATGGTAGATATACCAGAAAAAGTTGTATCATTAGGAAACACTACAATGTTGGCCAAGAAATAAACCATAGTATTCTTTGATATTTCAATCCATTTTATAGAAAATACATCAAACATTTCTATAGATAATGCATCAAACATTTCTAGAGCATCCAATACTACAACCTTATGTTGTTTCAATCTTTATTAATTGAAACATATTTTTCTATTATCTAGGACACAACTAATTATAAGTATCCTAAAACCCTTAGTTCCTTAATTTCATGTTTTATTTCCATATTAAGCCTTAGAAAAATTACTTCATACTTTGTTACATTTTTTGGGCATTCAGAATTTAATTAAAATGAGTATTTCAAAGACTTGCCATTTGGTGATATCAAAATAACCTCAGAATTTTCTCCTTATTTTGAGAAACCACCATGAAATAAAATTAACCATAATATTTTCTCTTGTATAAGCTCTTTATTTTCTTTAACCAATGTTTTTTCCTTTTTTGTTTCCATTCGAGGAGCCTCAACTCTAAAGTTGTCAATATCACTATCAATAAAGTAGATCTCTTCATCAAATTCAATTTCTTCAACTAAAGTAGGAGATCTTCTTTCCACCTTTAGCTTTACATTTTTACTGTTCATAGGAATCATATAATATGAAAAATATAGTTGCATACTTCCACCTACTGTTGCAACCCATTTTCTTTTGTGGGAATGTTAATAGTTGTGACATTCATCTTGAAGTCAATTTTAGGATATGCAACAAGTTTGAACTCAAGGTCCTTTATAATTCCAATTACTAGGACCTCTATTGAATCCATTGCAAAGAATCTTCCATATTCATTACTAATTTATAGTCCTAATTGATTCATTATGTTCAAAGGCATATAGGCTCCAAAATCAACCATGGAATTTCTTACCAATTTATCACTTATTAATAAGAAAACATAGAAAGGATCAACTTGAGATGGAAATTTAGTCACAATTGTTCCTAAGTATACCTCAAGAGCTTATGTACACATATAATCTATTTTTATTTCATTATTTTTTTCCTTTTCTAACTAAAAACTATTCTCACCTCCAATAGGTGTTTTTGAATTACCAAAACTTAAAGCCAATACCCTATCTTTGTTCATCCATTATAATTATATCCAATAGTGAAACATAAATATTAATTTTTGATTAAATTTGTGTCATATCAATAAGAGCATAAATAGGCATAATGGGTTCCAAATTATTGGATGAAACAAGACTACTCATCTTTCCTTGTTTCTTTTGAAAGCTTTATTTTTGAGCATTCTCAATATTAGACTTTTCTTCTTCCGTCTTCTTCTTTAGATACTTAGCTTTAATAAGTGGAGACACAACTTGGTCATCAAACAATTGAGGATCCTTACCTTTGACTTCTATATTTTTTCCTTTCCACACAGTGGTTCTTTTTTCATTGCATGCCCTTCATTCTCTTGTTGACTTCCATATTCTTTAATAAAAAGGCCAAAAAAAATTCTTGACCATCATTATTTCCTTTAGTTATCAAATTGTAGCTAAATTTTACCTAAGAAATAGTAGAATTGGTCAAAACTCTAATTTCCTCATCTGATGGTCTTCTCGACATAATACTAGACATTGATGATTCAAAACCATTTACATAATAATCATTTTCTTTAATTTTAGCATAAAAGACCCTCCTAATGATAGATATTATTCATATGTCTCAGATCATCAATATCAATCTCCACTTCTTCTTTTTAGGAGTAATAATACTTGTTTTCTAAATACAACTTTGTTGAGAACATATTGATATCCTAGTTTTCTATATAATGATCATCATTGGAGTTATCACATGGTATTGCAGGGTCACTAAATGATTGTTCTACCATACATTCTGAAGGTAAGTGAGATAATTGATATACCAGAAACCATAAATTATCTTTTATCACATTTTCACCTAACTTCTTAAGGGGGTCTAGAGTTTCCCTATTCGATGCACCCCTTTTTACTTTGTTGCACTAGTTTACCATTCTACCATGTGCTATAATAAGGTTGATCTGATAACCTTGGAATTCTATCCTTCTTCTAATAATTCATTATATCATTTGGTAATACATTCTCATTCTTATATACCCTATAATTGAGATCCTTAAGGGAAATCATTACCTTAACCAAATTTTCTTCAAAAGTAGATAGTTTATTTTGAAGTCTTTTCATATTTTGCAAGACTTTGACATCATCTCTTTTGTTCACTTTTACTAAATATTTTATATTATTATCAATATGAATAGAAATATTGAAAGAATCCCTTAATTATTGAGGATTCTTATCCCTTAATTCATAACCCATCTTTGGATCATATACATTGTATTATAAAACCAGGCACATAAATTCATTAGGTCTCATGTATGGTGGAACTTTATTAAAAACCCTATTGAATCTAAAATTGAATTATCACACTAATTCATTAGAACCTTCTCTAATGCTAGTAGATTAATTTAAAAAAAATATTGGATCAATCTCATCTCCATACTACTCTCTAAATACTCTTTTTAATTTACCCAAAGATCTTATTCTTGCATCTAGTAAAGTTATATACCAATCTCTAGATTCACCAACCAAATATTGCATAAAAATCTTCATTACCACATCTTCATCCTCTAGTTAAAAATTGTCCTCACTAGTCACAACTATATTTTTAGAAAATATTTCTAAATATGACCTTGCTTCATTAGAAATTTGATTGGGGTATCTAGGAATACCAGAAAAATAGAATTATCTATATCTTTCCATCTATAAAAGCCTTTTCGATTGAATATTTCTCATCCTTAGTTTTTCTTGAGAATTTTGGTTTACAAGAATATTTTATGGGATATTTTGATTTTAGTGCATATGGAAATACTACAAGCCTATGTTTTTGGGACATTATTCTCTATTTGAGAACTCATTTTATTATATCCTTGGTTTTTTGGCATATAATTTCCTACTCCAAGATTTTTCTCCACATATTTTTGTTAGGGTATTCCTCCCATACCAGTACCTTTTTTCTAAGAATTATGTTGCAATTGAGAGTTATGAGTAGGATTTACTTGTGGATTTACTAAAACACCAAAATTTATAGGCATTATATACGTACCATAATTATATTGTTGTGAGGTAGAAGGATTAGAATATTTTTAGGGAACACTATCTCTAGAACTTGTATTAGGAAAATATTGTGATGGAATATTGGCATTAGGGTTTAATGGGATTGTATTAGTCACTATAGGATTACTTGAATTTTTTACACAAGAATTTGGAATACGGACACTTAAAGGGTTGGTACTTCTAGCAATATTTTGAGGTGTTTATATTGAAGTACCACAAGAATTTTAGGAGGCTTTCATACTTTCTATTATTTTCTTCATATCATCCCTCATTCACATAGCTTCTCTAATTTTCATTTATTCTAGTCTTCTTAATTCAAAATTCAAGGTCATCTTCACCTATTTTAGTAATTCTTCCTTGATCTAAAGTATATTTACAGATGCAGGATCTTGTGGGATAACTTGAGGAGTATTAGTGGTTGTAAACTAAGCCATACTAGGCACAAAAGGATTTTGATAAGAAAAGTGAGTATGTTCTTGGACAAGATGACTTGAAAAAACTTTTTTTTTTAGATAATTTACTAAAGTGTTGGTAGGGTTGACATTTAGACAAGAGATGCCATGTATTAGATCATATTCTCTTTGATTTTGTTTAATTTATCTATCGATTCTTTCTTATAAATCCCTTTCTCATTCTCAATCCATCCAAAGTTCCTTATTTTTAAAAAGGTTCACATTTACCTCTATAACTCCACTAGCTACATACCTAGCTAGTGAGCCAATAAAACTATTATCCCTAGTTGCATAAACAAAATAGTTTCTAAAAGTAGGATCTGACTTACTTGCATATTTATCTTTCCATGCCTGATTTTTATTTGGTAAATTTGTTTCGAGATTTTTTGTAATATCACCCTTGTATAGAGAACTCCTACCTTCCATGTTGATGAGAGCCCTTTGAAATCCTTTCCTTTTTGATAAGTCCCTTTTAGAGGTATCAAAGTCACCACCCAAATTAATGGGAATTCTTTCAAATCAAATATTTTTTGAATGAAAACAAAAAAAAAATTCACAACATCTATTCAAACTTTTTTCAACAAATAACATGAAATAAAACTTATGACTCAATCTTCCCAAGTGTAGACTCCTGGATAGAATAAAAAATCACAATTCTAAAGCAACTAGGGAATGCATTCTAACTCATTCTTGAATATCCCTATTAGATTCACCAATCTATTGGTTTTTCCAACTAATTTTTTTGGGTTTATCTATGGATTATCTAGATAATTTGATTAAGAACCATAGATCAATGGTCAATGAACAAGAGATAGATTTTCCACTATTTCTCCTCTACACTTTGTTCAACAAATGTGGGTTCCCCTTTACACAATATCATTTAATTTATAGCAAATCTTATAATGTTTCCAAAATAGATTAAATTCTTCACACTAATAATTTTTAGAAGATGAACCTAATTGGATAAATCATCTTCAAAACCCTCTATTATCTCTATATTTTTTATAGTGTGGACTGAGCATAAAAAAATATAAATTTTAATAAAGGTAAATTTCAATTGTAAATTTGATTAAGCTTAGGCTTGAATTTTATGAATCAATTTGACCAATGCCTTATCCATTGCAGTGTCAAGAAATGAAATAATTCCTCTAAATACCTGATGTAATGGGTATCCAAGCCCTAAAATAAAAAATCTAATAACACAAATGAAAAAAAAAATTATATGGAATTGCACAAGAAATCTTTCGAAGAAGTTTTTTTTATCACAATTCATTTTTTTTATTTTTCATGTGGGAGTCACTGTCAAACTGGAAAAACATAAAGTAAAACCACATGGGCTATTGAAAACCTCACAAACCATATATGAAGGTCTAATACAAATATAAAATAAAACTACAAATTAGAATTCCTCAATCCACCTTCCTTCTGTAGCATCAATCTCCATCAATGTGCAATTTTATTTAACAAATCACTAGTACAATTAACTATCAATGTTCATATTTTCTTGTTGTTGTTTTTTCTAAGTACTGGCTTGACCCTCATATGTTCATAATGCTTCCCTTCACTCCTCAATCAGGCCTCTTTTGGGTATAATTCGTCGGTTTCCTCCATGTGTCCATTGAGCACTCTTTGTAGTGATTGCTTCCTTCACTCTTCTACCAGCTCCCACCATACTTCCACATGTCTACACCGTGGGATATTCATAGATACTTCCCTTCACTTTTTCATCGGGCCCCATCCGTGTGCCACATATCTTTCATTCGTATAAACCTTTTGGTTTACCCCACAATTGGCGTCGATAATAATAATATTGCCACATGTTTTCCCAATGCAAGCTTTCATTGCAGAAAGGGGGAAATGAACCACGAGCTATGACTTGCCACCATGCATCCTTTCGGTAGGAGTTCTACTGAAGGAAAGGATAGAGTAAACAAGTTGTGACATGATGCCATGTGTTCTAACTGCCTCCACTAGGAAGCAATACTTGTCTGCATGCTATTATTTTGGACCACTACCATTATTCGTAGGGGATGCATCTGGCTGGGGAGTGACTATATGCTATGGCCTGAATCTTTTCTATTATAATGGCTAAGGGGAATCATTTCCACAACCATCATTGCTCAAGATATAGAATCTTTTATGTTACTGGCCTACCAGGCAGTGGGATTGTTGCCTATATATACTCCTTCCTATTTCTAAAAATGTGTTCAAAAGATGCAGAAAAATTAGGGAAAGACACCAAGCCTTTTTTTATTTGCTTTTAGATTATTGTATGAGACTCTTAGACTATGCCATTATTTGGCCTTTATGTTTTTCTTAAGCTATTTGATAAAACATTGATACTGTGCCATTATTGTCCTGAATTGTTCATTTGTAGAACTTCTATGATTTTAATATAAGTTTGCTACTTTAGATCATGTCTTTGATTCCTCTTTTTAGTGAATGATTGTGAAAATTATTTTATGTCATTAGATGAATTGTTCGGATCTTTATCTTTGATTTCTATTAATTCTAGAACAAAGAATATTATTGATTAGGCCTTTAAATCAAATCCATAAAGATAGATTTACGATTCCTATATCTACCCCTTGGCACATCACCTTAGTTAAATCTTTATTTTTTATATCTACTTCCTTTTCCCATTCCAAAACCCCAATTATAGAAGAATCCGACTTCTTTAAAAACCTAAAGGTCACTTAGTTTAATGCAATTGGTCCCCCCATTAACTGAGTTTCCCATAAAGGCTATTACCTTGCCAATTTTTGGCATCAACAGTTTCTTTTTTCTGGCATGCCTGGTGGGACTTCTTAAATGAATCTGAATTCAAAGAGGGTGTATGAGCCATCAGCTTGTTACTAGGTCCCAAACAATGAATAATCCTAGGTTGTTAGTTTCGCAACCCAATTAGTGAATGTCACACTTCCTCCGCCCCTTCCACTAGCCATGTTGCCCATTTCTAATAGAAATTATGTGGCATGGGATGCTAGAAGTCCTCTTGTACCACCAACAACACCTATCATTTGGGCTCCTATCCCGGTCTCTGCTCTAAAAGCTATACCTAAGTTCAACAGAGATGGCTCAAGAAAACCATCCAAACATCTGCAAGATGTTGTGGACGTAGGTCTAGTTCATAGAGTTACAAACCAAAATGTAGTGCTAAGGTTGCTTGCAGATTCTTTCAGAGGTAAGACACTGGATTTCTACCACATGTTGCAAGCTAATACTATTGGTACATGGGATCAACCTAGAGATCCATTCTATGAAAGATTCTCAAATAATGGAGACAAGTCTTTGCAATATCATCAACTGTCAGTCATAAAGTGGGCCCCGTATGAAGCCATGACTGATTTCAACGCCCTGTTCCATATAACTTGGCAAAGCATCAAGGTTGTTGTCTACCCATTGACTGAGCTGGCATTTATGTTCTACCTAAAATCTATCAACCCCAATATTTCAATGACTATCCAGTCTCTTGGCAGAACCACACTACCAAATGCATTCAACATCGCAGTCAAAGTAGAGGACAATATGATATATGTTGTGAAGTTGCCGCCTTGGGCAACCGTGGCTATATTCCCTAAAGTATTAGCTTTTTCCTAGAAAATTTCATCTACTAGTGCATCCACACCTACCCAATCCATGTACACACATCTGAATACACCACATAACGTTGCTTCTATGTTTGACTCTTTGAAGGAACAAATGAGCGAGTTAAAGAAAATGTTGTGGACAATCGCCAACAAAATAACTATCATCAAGTGGAACTAGGTCGCACCTCTGAAGCCAACTTATTAGAATTATCAAGGTGGAAGGTCTACTTACCAACAAAACTAGTTCCAAGGAGGGGCTCACACTAGTTCACAGGTGCCAACAACTAATCAAATAGTACCTCTTCCTTCTTCGCTACAAAGCACCAACCCAAGCTCGAGCAAATAGCTAACTGTGGGGCAAAAAAATTTAGTCAATGACACCAACCCCTGGTGCTTCCATTGCAATGACTCACATTTTCCCCAAAACTTCCCGCATGGAAATTTACAATAAAAAGTGGCAGAACAACACAATCAAGGTGCAACGTCAAACCATGGAGGTTATGTATATGCCTCTCTACAAATGGAAAATGTGGTGCTTACTACACAAATGCAAGGGATGTCCCTGGAGAAAGAAACAAATAATTCTCTTGATCACGAGCTCTTCTCATGGATGGAAGAGGAAGATGTGACATTCGCCAACAATGCATCTACATTGAAAAAACCACAAGTATAGTACAATTACAACACTCACTCAAAGAGGAGATTCATGGGTGAATCAATCATTCCACAACTAGCCAATCTATAGCCCAAAAGTGCTTCCAATCAGACACCCAGTACCTTCACAATAGCACAACAATGCCCACCATGAAGGGAGACCATTATAACAAGAGCTAAGGAGTAGAAGCTTCCAAATCCACCACCCTTCAATGTGGTGGAACAATTGAAAAAATCATCCACTAACATATCTCTTTGGGATATCTTAGTTATTTTGGAACATAAGACATTGCTACAAAAGGATCTCCAAGAGGATCCAATCATTGAGCCAATAGAGAAATCGCTCAAAGGAAAGGTTGTTGATCAATCTCCTCCTACCAAAGTTCTCATGAATAGTATAGAGGAGAGGTAACAAAAAAGCCAAAACCGAAACCCTTCTTCCTAACCCTCATTGTGGGAGAGAAATTATTGCACAATTCCATGATTGACTCTGGTTCTAGCACTACAGTCATGCCCAAGAAGATAGTTGAATCCCTAGGACTTAGCTATGAGCATTTAAAGAAGGGGGTTATGAAACTTTATGGAAAAAAAGTCAAAACTGTAGGTGTCATCAAAAACCTCCCCTTGACTTTTTTCTCCTGCCCAAGCATCATAGTTATACAAGACACTGTGATCATAGATTCCCCCCTATGTTTGGTCTCTACCTATCCCGAGAGTTCATTTCAAAAATAGGAGGGTATCTCTCTCTAGACTAGTCACACTTGATCCTAAGGACCAAGAACAGAGCTAAAATGAAAATATTGTCTAAAGCTCTACATTTAGAATATGCAATCGATGAAGCTATGATCAAATTTGAGACTGCTCATAACTCTTTCACTAAGGAGGAAACATATTGTACTGAGTTTCTAGAAGATGAAAAAGTAATTGAAGATCAGACCAATCAAGAAAAAGTTCTCTTGATAAAATATATAGATGCTGACCGTTTTGGAAACTATCATGCTACAAGACTGGGTACCTATGTCATCTACGATGAAGATCAAATGCTTTCAAAGGTCATGAAGGAACCTGAGAATGACCAGACTTCAAAACTATGGAGGTTGCACTTTGATGGAGCAAGATACAAGGTGGTCATAGGAGCTAGGATATGTTTGACATCCCCACACAATGAAAGAACACTTTGGTCTTTCCATTTCTAGTTCACTTGTTCGAACAATGAAGCTGAATATGAAGGCCTAGTGTAAGGTTTGAGCCTTGCAAAGCAAATGGGAATCAAGAAATTGATTGTTTTTCGAGATCTTGAACTAGTTATCAACCAAGTCTAAGGTGTTTCCATAGCCAATAATTTCTGTATGAGATCCTACAAACATAGAGTCTAGGACCTAATAGAAGGTTTTGAAGCCTTCAACATTCTGTTAGTGCCCAGAGAACAAAATGATGATGCAGATCGCATGGCAACAATCGGATCTGAATTTGAACCTACCTCTGACTTAATGCATAACAAACACTCTGTATGAGTGATAGTCTGACCGATGATTCCAAATTATTAGAGTTGGCAGGTATTTGACAATGAAGAACACATCACCTCATTCATCCAATAGTCAGGAGAATTCGCCAACAAACTCCAACCAAAGATTGTTGAAGCTTATGACAAAAAAATCATTTAGCTAAGGTCTAATAAGATTTTTAAGGGACTTGTCACTCTTGAAAACTTCTTTGACTGTGACGATGTAAGAAATGATAAATGGAAGTTTGTAGTAGAAAAAAGAAAATATGCGGACCTTCAGGTCAAAGAGTTAGAAAGGACGTCCCACATCATGACAAAGAAAGGCTTATTGACTTATGTGAGAGGTATGGAGTGGTGTCCTGGTCATATGATGACCTTAAGGGATACAATCCTGACATCATCCAACATGCAATAGAGCTAATAGAAGGTGAAAAACAAGTCCACCAAAAATAGAGGCTAGTGAACTCAAAGATTGAAGCCATGATGGAACAAGAACTAAAAAAGCTAATTCAGTCTCATATTTTCTTCTCGATCAAGCACATCGCGTGGGTATCCAACCTAGTTCCAGTCTGAAAGAAGAATGGGGAAATCTTCTTATGTGTTGAATTTCAGGATCTGAACAGACCATCCCTAAAGGACCATTATCCATTGCCTTATATGGAGACAATCTTGCAAATAGTGGTAGGTTCAGGAATGTTTTCTCTGCTAGATGGCTTCTCTGGTTACAATCAGATCTAATTTAAAGAGGATGAATGACACAATACAATGTTCACTACCAAGTGGGGAACATTCGCATATGTGAATATTCCTTTTGTCCTTTCAAATATAGGAGCCACTTTCCAGTAAGCAATGGATATCGCTTTTAGCTAATTGATTAACAAGATTATCCTAATCTATTTGGATGATCTGACTAAATTTTCCAAACATAAGGATGATCATTTTGATCATCTTGAGATGGTTTTCAAAAAAATCCAGGAGTTTGGGGTATCCCTAAACCCAAAAAAATGTGTCTTCGGAGTGCCACAAGGCAAGCTATTGGGACACATAGTGTCCAAAGAAGGAATTGCAATTGATCCCAAGCAGGTGAAAGAAATCAAAGAACTTCCCTTATCACTCAACAAGAAAGGAGTCCAATCTTTCCTGGGGAAGGTAAATTTTGTGAGAAAATTCATTTTAGATTTTGTAGGGATAATTAGACCAATCACCCTGATGCTAAAAAAGGATCAATTATTTAAATGGACTAAAGAAGCTAGAGAAGCCTTTGAGAAGGTTAAGGATGCTATTTATTTAGCTCTTGTGTTGGTCAATTTGGACCTATTGAAGGACTTCATAATGTATGTATTTAGTATCAAGTCACGCATTGCTATAGTATTAACTCAAAAGGACGATGAAGGAAAAGGATAACATCCAATAGCATTTCACTCTTAGACCCTAAAGGAATATGAGACAAACTACAACTTCATCGAAAGGCAAGCCTTCACAATTGTTAAGGGACTCAAGAAGTTCCGACACCTAATATCTTGCAATAAGGTGATTGTATATGTCACCCATTCTAGTGTGCACGAATACATTATGGAAGGAGAAATCACCGAAAAGAGGGCCAATTAGATCACTAAGATCCTTGAATATGACATTGAGGTCAAGCCTACAAAAACCATCCAAGGAAAAGAACTGTGTGAATATCTAGTGCATGATGAGAAAATGATAGTTGAAGAAGAGCAACCAAAGTTGGTTCTAATGAATGAAATTGAATCCAAAGGCTACTGACTAGTGGACAGAGTGAGATTCATGCACATAGAAAAATATCCACTCAGCCTTATCAAAAGAGAAGATTATATCAACTGTAGAATAGAGGATATGCGCTCATCGAAGGGGTCCTTTTCAAGAGGAACTTTAACAGTATCCTACTATGGTTTGTCACCACAGAGCAAGCAAAGAGGATTCTCGATACTTTCCACAGTAGTCCTGTAGGCAGGAATTTCTCTGCAAATACCACCGCCATCAAAATAATGTGCATTGGGTACTTTTGGCCTATGTTATTCAATGATTCATACTCCTTGGTAAAAGCTTGTAAGGAATGCCAATTCTTCGCAGGAAAAATTAAAAATTCTGCAATGCCTCTCAACTCGATCATAGTTGATAAGCCTTTCACACAATGGGGCCTTTATTTCATTGGGATGATTAATCCAACCTCTAGTGTCAAACACAAATGGATCCTAATGGCCATGGGCTACTCTACCAAGTGGACCGAAGTGATGCCCCTGAAGAATACAATGGAAGCAGAGATAGTGGACTTCCTTGAAGAACTCGTAACAAGATTCGGCCCTGCTAAAACCATAATCTCTGACAATGCCAAGGCTTTTCTAGGCTCTAAGGTATGTCAATTTGCACTCATGCATGGAATATTCTTGAAAACATCATCAAACTATTATGCGCAAGGGAATGTCCTAGCAGAGTCAACTAACAAAAAATTGGTCTAACTCATCAAAAGAATCAAGTTAGAGCACCAACAAGAATGGGATAAAAACCTTCGGGCAACATTGTGGGCAGACCGCATAACTCCTAAACAAATCCTCAAGACTTTGTCGTATGAGCTAGTGTATGGAAAAGAAGCATTATTTCCTATCTCCATGGAGATTTCGGCACTACAGTTGCTCAAATCTCTTTAGGTAGAGTAAAATGCCATGAAGGTTTGGCTAGTCGAGTTGTTGGAAGTGCAAGAAAAAAGGGAAAAGGCCCTGATAGCCATGTCTAACCCCTGACAGGTGGTTAAAAGATGGTTTGACAAGAAATCTTTAGACCAAGGTCTAAAATGTGGGGACCTAGTGCCAAAATTTAATGAAAGGGTTGCAAAGCCAGGCCAACACAAAAATTTTGACAACCTCTAGGAAGGCCCTTTCAAAATAATTTGATGCAAAGAACATAGTTCATTTAAATTGGAAAACATAGAGCAAGAAGCATTGGGGATTCCTATAAACATAATCCACCTAAAATTATTCAATTAAGCTTCAAATTATTCTACCAATGTAAATATGTGAATGATGTAACTATTTTTTCCCTTGTGGTTTTGTCGGCCAATCTTTTAATAATTAATTCTACAATGTGAAGAAGTAGAAACAAATGGAACCCATTATTACAAAGTGTAGAGAGATATAAAAGCAACCCAGGAAGTAGAGGAATGACACCCATATGCGAAATTGAAGTGAACACACATATGCAGGAAAAGAAAGAGCAAATCCACATTCCAGTCTGAAAGAAGAAAGGAGACAAATTTTTTAACCAAAGCTATATCTTATTATATTTATATACATTGATAAGTACATTTCCAAAATGGCTCAGAGGCCACAATTTTAGAGTATATATTTATATATTTCCTATATCTTCTTTATCTAGCTAGTATAAATCCTTTTTTAGGAATATGTATAAAAATTGAACTAACAAGTATTAGTTCTTACAGCATAAAAGGAAATTTTCAGTCATGGGCATGACTAGTAGAAATGGAGGCATCAATGGTAGCATCTAGAATTTCTTCATCAATAGGGGCAATGCCAGGACCAGCAACAGTGACATCTGCAGGAGCAATGGCAAGTGGCAGAGGGAACACCAAGTTCCTGAAGTTGATGTACCAATCAATATCATAAAAGGGCACCACGTTGTACAGGAAAAATAGAAAGTGGCATGCACGATTCACACTTTGGCGATAGTCTTCTTGTGACTAGATGTAGAAGCCGCTCAGGAATGGCACCCATGGTATGACTGCGTCTTCCTCAATGTATTTCCATAGGTCGCTTACCGATGGTAGGCCTATTCCAAATGTAGTATTTTCCACCACCTCTCCGAGGTCGCCGAGATATTTCTTTGGAAATATTTTGAGCATCAAACGAAGAAACAACGGCTTGGGAACTACAATGTCGAGCATGGAAACCATGAAGTGAGAGCACACATTAGTGTTAACTCTATACCTATCCTCATAGTCAATGTAGTCCCTCCCTAGAACCCACTTGATCACTATAATGGCCAAAGAATGCTTATTCTTGGTCATCCTTTTGAGATGCCTAGTTGAAATTTCATGAAGAAAATCCAACTAGGATTTCTTATAGACTAACCTAATTGGGGTATGCATGGTGACAACCTCTATACAACTTTCTAAAAAAATCTCTACACAAATTTCCTTAGTCTAAGCTCTACACAAATTCTATGCATTTGCTAACACTGAATGGTAAGCCAATTACCTATTACGAATTCTACTAAAATTGCTAAGTGTGATTTTGCTATTGCCTAAAAACCTATTTATAGAAATGGCCATGATAAGCATGGTAATTTGCATACCATAAGCATGAGGTTAATCAAGTAATATCTCAAAAATTGCACCAAGGCTCGCTCAAAATTCCCACCCAATTTCATCTGCTAGGTACGATTTGTTGCATGTAGGATTAGTAGGAGCTAATTAATTTGCATAAGCTGGTGGTAGTCTTGGATGGTAGTACATACAATCGAATGTTGAGGCATCATTCTATAGGTGCTTCTCAAACTCCATAAAGAAACACAAATATTTTCAGGCACTTATTGCATATTTGAGCTTAATCATTTTGTTTGGGATATTAATTGCCATGGCATGCGAACGCCTAATCTACCTTCAAATTGCTGACTCAAGTTCCAAGAAAATCACATTGGAGGACATAATTACCAAATTTTATTATGAATTTTTGTCATTTCAAAATGGCAAGTAATTCATTTGCACGAGCAAATAACTGGTGGTACATGCCAAATTAAATGCTAAAAGATGAGTGTTGTTGGCCACCCCAAGAAGGAAATAACTAGGTATTGCATGCAAAAGGCTAGCATTGTGAATGCTTTTTAAATGCTACCTAGATAAAAAGAAGTTTTGAGCACCACTAGAGCCGAGGTAAATTGCAAAAGATTTGGGCTAAGCAAAATTTTCTAGCAGATGGAAAATGGCAGAGTTCACATATAGAGGCATAAGTAGAGGTGTAGGACATCATCCATATATATCTTTGAATATGTCTCTTACACTTCACCTGGTATACCAAAGAGGCCAGAATAGGTAAACATAGGGGTCCTAGACAAGCCCAAAAATTATAGAAATTAGAGCCTAATCAAGGAGGACTGGGATAATATTCATGATCCCATCTTCACAAAGAACCCTAAGTCTTTGAGGGAGGTGGCCTACCAAAGAATAAATAAATTCACTAACCCGGATTCATTGGCGCAGAAGCTACGGTTCAATGGGCTCCCACAATATATGGTCATGTTTGTTCACTATTGCCCAAAACTAGTTGATGCGGCCATCAAACATTTCAACCCAAGCACCAGCACCATCGAGGGCCAGAGGTTGAAGGTCAATATTTTCCTGGGAGCTATCTAGAATATGTTGTGCATCACTGACAAAATCTCTAGACCAGATGAGATAGAGCCATTCAACCCAGCGAAGGGAGAGGAAATATGGAGAACCATGAAACAGGCTCTAGAATTTTATAACAAAGAAATCCAAAGGCCTAAGGAAGATAAACATAAACCACCAAAGATTCCAACACCACACAATGCCTTCCCCACAGACATACAGGATTCCTTCTCAATGTTGGAATTTTCTTGTGGCCTATACTTCGACCAGGATGTGCATGAGTTTCAATTGGGTCTAGGGTTTCAGTTCTATAAGAAACATTCCTTTTTTTTGGTATGATTTTTCACAATTCCTTGTTGATGAGATGCTAAGGAAAATAAGGGACTATCAAATGCAATGGAAGTGCAGGTTTCCTTCCTTCCTTTCCCATATTTTTTTGCATCAGAACCCTGATTTCTTCAAGAAGCATGTGAAGTTGGCTATTTTTGATGGATCTGGAAAAAGGAGGCTAGTTTCTGTATGGACTCCTCTCCTCTCCTCTACTTACAATTATTATGCATTTTTAGATTATTTCTTGACTTCGATTCTACATGATTTGAGAGGGGAGGACGATATTGATCGGATCACCAAGGAACAGATAGGGTATATGCAAAACTTCACTCCCAAATGTGACTAGTTTTTTGGAGTGGATTTTACATTCATCTGGATGTGTGATTTCATAGGGGGACCATTTCACCTTCTGGAATGTGCCACAAATGGGGTGCTAGCCCTCAAAATGTTTCAATAATTATCCATTATCAACTACACCTTTTGTGGGCGATCGACCAAGAAGAGGGGATTCTTTGTCTACCCACTAAGCTTTAAAATAGTGGTTGAATGAAGAAAAAGAAGATGCATCAGTTGCTAGAAGATAAGTTGGCTCATCTGGGGTTGGTGATTATTAGTGAAAAATGGAATTACAACCTTTATAATGACTTTCCGAATGAATTTTTCAAGGTAACACATAGCCCCTAGCCTTACTGGGAAAAGAGACTAAACCTACTAAAAGATCTAGATGATCTACTAGTTGATTTGATTCACATTCCTATAGACGACAAAAGGCCACCATGGAATAGTTTCTACTTCGTTGCAATGAAGTATGATGAGAAGTGCAAAATGGGAGCCAACCTTTGAAACAAGTTATCAAAAATAGAATGATGGAGTGAGGAAAGAATCTAAATTTTTTTAGGTATACCACTAAGAGATCAAACAACCTAGGGCCCCTTATGGAAGTGTGGTGTTGGATGATGAATTTGATACATTGTGGAATGAGGTGCACACAGATTCGGACATGAGTGCTAATAAGGATGATGAATCCGGTGAGGAGTCCAAAGAGCATGTGGGGAAGGGAAAGGAGAAAGAATTAGAAGTTTCATTGGCCTCTACTCAGCAAAAGAGGAAGGTGATGGAGCAACCTATCTAGGTTACTTTAAATGTGCAGATGAACATATCAAGAGCTTCATGGACACTCACTTGGACCACAACAAGGACAAGAATGACTCAGCAACAGTAAAAACCTATAGAGGTGGAGGACACCCCACTAGCCAAATGGAAATGGACAAAATAAATTATTGGGGAGAGTTCACAAGCACCTGTAGCAAGCTAGGAGGCTATGGTGAGCCAAGAACCACAATCATCTAGTTAGTAGGTAACATTTGCTCCTTCTTCTCTTACTTCACAATCTTTGGTATCCCCTGCTATCTTTGCAACACCCATCACTACAAGTGTTCACCCTTCCTTTTCTACTTCTAATGCAATGATCACAGGAGGTTTCTCTTAGTTTT
>VDFB02054280.1:0-68676 GCA_007258455.2 Sequoia sempervirens | reverse complement strand
TTTATGAATAGTGGTTCACAAGAATTCATCTCTCATGATAATGAATATTCCACTTAGCACTCATTGCATCTAGGTGATGCTCACAAGGTGAAGCACTGGCCTTCCCAGAAGGTCACCCATCCCAGTATTACTCCAACTAAAACACATTTAATCACAGAGTTTTTTCCCAAGATTAAGCCCAAATTTCAGATGTTAATAACATATTTTGCATTTAAAGTTTGACTCATTTCACATTTTAATGCATATATATTGCAGAGTTTTCGTAATTTTATATGTTGAAGATAAGGGACTAGGCCAGATTTCACATATTGATGCGTATTTACTGCAGATTTTGCCTCATTTCATATATTGAAGATAATATTTATATTGTCTAAAAATACTCTTGTAATTGTCAACATATGTTGCACTTAAAACTTGACCCATTTCACATATTGATGTATATTTATTGCATTGTTACCTTATTTCATATATTGAAGATAATATTTATATTTTGTCTGAAAATACTCTTGTAAGTAATACCCAAGTATAGTTTTTCAGGATAATGAACAATATCAAAATATATTGATAGATTGTTTTATGATTATAGTCAAATAAATATATTACAATAGATAGCCACTATTTAATAGTATTACCAATTATTCGGATCTGAGTAATAACATTTCTACAGTATCTTATATGGTAGACAAGTAGATCTAACTTTCCTATTCCTCCAAGGCTGAGAGACTTCAATTTATACCTCCAAGGCTGAGAGACGTCAATTTATAGGTTTTTAACATTTTTCACATAATCAGGCCTAAGCCCTTGTATTTTGATTTTGTTTTCCTTTGTAACACAAATAAAATAATGATAACAGTGAAGGAAACATAAGATATAATCTCACTATTATATTTACAGTTGGCATGTGCCAAATTATTGACTGTCACTAAACTGTGGATTCTAATGTTAAATTCGTATCCATTTGCAGAATATTAGCGGAAGAGCTTGATGGATCTAACTAACACGCCGTCCAACTGGTTTGGCCACAGAAGTTCAGTCTACCATGGAGTTGCCAAGTTTGTTCATACATATATTTTCTCTCATTTATTTATATATATATATATATATATATATATATACCTATACCAATACCTTTACCAAATAAAGGACTAGTTTAAAGTAACATTATGTGGGACTCAATGCAGGCATAGGTGGACAGGGAGATATGGACACCTCGAGAGAAAAGAATGTGGAAGTACCCAAAGACAACATGTTTTCAAAATCTGGTGGTGCCTTTGAAACAACTGATCCTTCTTGAATATAACTGAATGGAGCTGCGAGAGAAGTGTGTGATGGAAAAGAGGAATCTCCCATCACCAGTCCATGGGTGGCTGCCATAGTTTTTGAGATTGCATGCCCATTAATGGTCGTAGGTGCACTATTGTCTGTGCAGGAAGATATGTTCCCAATGCTAGCCTGCCACCTTCCATCACTATGATGTCTGCCAAGTCATATGATGGATTTGTAGAGCTACGTTAGGTCAATGTTGGCATTTATATTAATCAGCTTATCAGTGACATAAATTACTTTCACCTTTCTACATCAAACTCGATATGACGTAAAAGCCATTATGAGCAGTACATTGCCCATAGGAGGAAAATCAAAGCGGATTAGTGTTGAAGTACAAGATGAGGAAAACACTGGGGAGGAAGATGATTCTCTATACAATCTACTGAGCTTCGAACCTCCAACCATTTATGTACTGGAAAGCATTGGGAACATATCTTCCTGCACAGACAATAGTGCACCTACAACCATCAATGGGCATGCAATCTCAAAATCTATGGCAACCACCCATGGACTGGTGATGGAAGATTCCTCTTTTCCATCATACACTTCTTTCGCAGCTCCATTCAGTTGTATTCAAGAAGGATCAGTTGTTTCAAAGGCTCCACCAGCTTTTGAAAACATGTTGTCTTTGGGTACTTCAACATTCTTCGCTCCAGGGCTATCCTCAGGTCTTGTGGGAGCTGGTCATGAGAATGTGAATGAGGATTCAAAAAGTGAGCTTCATGCAGGAGTAGCATGTCAACCTCCTGTTATGTTCAATATCTGTAGCGACATAAGGATGTCAAAATCTTTAGTATTTTGAAATACTAAGATTATTCTCGTAAAGGCAATAATCTTTTTGCTTTAGGTACTGTGGACACCTTGCTTTTCACAATTTTAAGACCTAGACTTGGTCCTTCGCGATATATCTAATCGTGGAGGAGCTTTTTCACCCTTTTTTGGTTGCAGGTTGAAGATTTAGGTACAGAAAAGATTTTGGAACCATTTTGTTGTGACTTCCTCCTTCATTGGCTGAGGCAGTGAAGTTGCCTGATGCCGTCCACATTCAAGAATGTATATTGCGTGGACATATCTGCAATTTAGTTAAACCCTGTAATTTTATGTTTGAAAATTTAATATAGCTATAAGGGGAAAGAAATTTGAAATGTTTATATTTCTTGACTTTATGATGGTGAAAAAGCAATGTAGTGAACTGTTTAGATGCTGTATTTTCTCAAACCGGGACCGAGCTATTACTTGGTAATTTGGCAATTGCATTTTGATCAGAGTTTAAAGCTTATAGTTGAGACTTGCTCTATCACATGACACAGGTCATTAAAAATAGGAAATGGAAAGAGATCTCTTTGGTGTTGGACTTCCCTAAAACAATTGTGAGTGCCTCGTTTGCTTTACGAAAGTATTATTCTTATCTGCTTCACCAGTATGAGCATGTTTACTTCTTTCAGCGTAAGAGTCCTGTAGTGCCATCACCGGGTATCTAGACAAAACTGTATTTAATTGTTATTTCAAACTGTGCTATGTTCACATTAAGATTGAATTTTTCTCACATAATTGTATACTTTCTGTTGTTTAAGCAGTTTCACTCCCTTCAGTATCTCCAGCTTCCCATTCGTTGTCAGAGACCTTCACCTTCGGAGGGTCCTGTAGTAGATATGAAAAAGCAGAAGACTGATTGTGCCCAAGCACTTGGACGTCCTTCCTTGTAACCAATATTTTAAATAATTCATTGGTTAGGGACTAACCTTTGTATTGGTACTGTAAACATTTGTGTATATTGAAACATAGATTTTTAGGACCTGCTTTCTTTCTAACACTTTTAGGATTTTTAACCTAAAAGGAGAACGATGGGTCCAAAAATGCTAATGTTTACATTCAAAGATTAGTGTGATATGGATGGAAAAAGGATGCAAAATTCCTAGATGTAATGTTTGAATGCAAGAAACTAATAAGATTGATTGATTAATGAATGGAAACTAGAGAAAAACAAATTATTTGAAAACAAATTGTGTATTGCAAAATCACCTACAAATGAATGGAAGAATGCAACATAAATGAATCAAACTAAAAGTGTGCACTTGGAATTTTGATGAAGACTGAAAATTGCTTTTGAAATGTTCTTGATGAAGTTTTTTAGGCCTAGAGAGACTCATTCGCCATACTGGGCGAATCAGTCCCAGTTCTAGTAAAGTGAGTTTCTGTCAAAAGGGTGTCATAAAATGCAGAAAACATAAAACTAACCTAAAAAATGGGACTCATTCGCCACCCATGGTGAATGAGTCCACTTTTGAATTTTTGAATATTCAAGAGTGGACTTCGGAGCTTCTGATCTGCACTTTGACTTCCTACAGGTGTTCGCTTCCGAAACTCTGATTTATAGGTTTGAAAATGAGATTTTGTTGATTCTTTGACTTGTTGAATGAAGGGAGGACTTTAACAACTTTGCAACTTGATCTACAATAATTTCCAAACTTCCAAAGGACCTAAATCTACAAACACACAAGAAGAGAAGAAGAAATGTGGAATGTTAGGGCATGGGGGTTTGCCTTGGTCAAACTTCGTTTAGGTAATTAAACCAAAATGATGAAAGAATAGAATGAAACCTATAATAATGGAATAAATTAGCTTGCCATGATTATTGATCTTGAAATTCTACAATAAAACATGTAGAATTTGTCCTTGGTTGTCTTAGGAAGCTAAATTAATGACTTGCAATGTTAGAGCCCTAACTTGCCTGACTTGAATGAATGATGTAAATGAGTTATGAGATTAAGAGATGAATGAGAGATGGAGTATGTAAAATGAGAAGAAAAAAAGATATATTTATACACACTTGTCCCTTAGTAACCTGTTCATACCTCATCATAGGCCATCAAGTGATTTTGAAGAAAAACCCAAAAGGAAATTTTCAAAACTTTGAATTTGGAGCCAAGGGGGACTCATTCACCACCCATGGCAAATGGGTCCAACCTAGGACTTGAAAATGGGTGTTAGGAATTATCTTGTATTTAATGTTGTTTATCAAGCTTGCATTAAAAAATACACTTAACTAAGACATATGAGGGCATAAAGGGGCCAAATAAAGCATAAAAAGTGGATAAATAGTGAAATTATGCCTAGAAAACCATGAAATCTTGTTACAAGACTTTACAACACTTCAAAATAGGACTTGATTAGTGATGAAAAGGTCATTTTTGGGTGAATTACAATAAATAGAGTCTAGAAGAATGTAGAAATGTCTTACAACACTTCACAATACCTCATTAAAAGCATTTTATTTAGTTTGCAAAGGTTCAAGACCTAGTGTGGATGCATAAAATTCCTCACAACACTAGATTAAGGCCTCATTAAGTCCAATTAATCATGAATTAATCCCATGTCAAGCAAAGGGTTCTTTTTTTCTACGACACAAATATTAATAAATTTACTCATAAATACAACTTTGATGTAGTTGACCCAACATCATCTATTGGAAGTGTTGTGACTAGCCAGAAGCCATGGGAAAGTAGTTTTAAGTTGGATTTATTAAATCAGTAGAAGCTAGTTTGAGTCGGATTTATTAAATCAACAAAAGCTAGTTTGAGTCAGATTTATTAAATCAATAGAAGCCAGTTTGAGTTAGTAATATACTTAGTTGTACCACATATATTCCATTTCCATACCAATTGTCACATAGCTATGTTAAACAGGTAGTGTTAAGTACATCCAGACTGTAACTTCATTGAAATTCAATGCACTTTTCTTGTTGCAAACAAGAAATAAATTTTTTCTATACTCAACAAGTGCTAGTAATAGACTCAAATTTCATTATCAAATTGGTCAAACATTTAATGCAATTTGTGGCTCCATGAGCAAGTATTATTCCTTGAAGCATTTTGTTTTGTTCTAGGTTTGATTATTAATTTTCTCAATAAATAGTAGTTCACCATCCATGCCTTTATAGGCAATAATATTACAATTGCTACACAGTTTAACCGAAGTGGGTTTTGCTGAAGGTTTTGCAAATGGAGTTGCAAGCTAGGTGGGTTTAACCTTGGAGAGAACTCGATGGTTAAGCGCACTTGAGTTGGAGTAGTACTGGGATGGGTGACCTCCCAGGAAGGCCTAGTGCTTCACCTCTATGAGCATCACCTAGATGCAATGAGTGCTAAGTGGACCATTTATTATCATGAGATATGGACCGTTCTTGTGAATCACTACTCATGAAACATGGGTCAATTAGTTTGACTTGAAACTACACAGTTGAATCCTAATAATAATATCATAATGAAAGTTGACATGAAAGAAAAAAATATTACTCTAAAAAGTTTGACTTCTCATGCAACTTAATTTTAAAAAAATACAAACATAAAATACACTAAAAAATAGATATTTTACTAGTTTACATCATTTCTAAATTCAAAATATATATGCCACTTTTTAGTGATTCAAGTTTAAATGTTTTCTTTGTTTCCTTTATAAAATGTGACACAGTTTGGTGCTTTTACCCTCTAATCCTCAACAATTGATTAATCAAGTGGGTTAGGATGAGTATTTGATTTTTTTCTTTCTAAACTTATTGATTATTTCTATATAACATAAATACCCTAGAATATATATTATAAAATTTATTTAAATAAAATTAAACATTTTTTTTATTTTGATATGTAAGGCTTTTCGTTATTAGATTAAAAAGAGAACATACAAACGTCTGCTATGCGATATTTTTAAACTCCCACCAACCAACACTAAGGAGAACATAGCCATTTCAAGTTTAATAGTGCTTACTGACCCTACCCAAAAAACCTTCGATAGAAACTAACACCACCAAACCAAGCATATAATGTGCAAAATTTGAAACCCACCAAACCATAAACTACAAAAACCCATTCAAATTTGCAAAAGATTCAAAATACTTTACCTATTCAACACCACTTTACCTATTCAACACCACCAGCCACCATTAAACCAAGCATTTTCTTGAGGTATTCCATAGCCACGACCACAATCATCCTATGTCGCATAAGAGTCGTCCCAGTCAAATCTAAAAGAAATCGATAGAACTTTACAGCTTTGTTTGTCTTTGCTAAGAGCTCTAGATCAGAATGCCATGGAATTTTAGTTCCTATGATAGTTGACTTAAGCACCACTTCCAAAAAACCTATTAGGTCATTTCTAAACAAATGAACTAGTAGCTCCTTCGCCACCTCCATGGAGACTCTACTGTCAAGCAAGGATGCCAAGAATCATGAAGATGTGTGCACATTATCTCGCTCGTATTCCTTTCATTCAATGTGCCCACTACCCAACACCATTTTGACCGTTGTCACTATGAGCGGGTCATTATTAAGCAAAATCCTTTTCAATCTTTGATTTTTTACCTCTGTGAAGGCTACTTTCTGCTCTGTTGCATGCAAATAAATTGGGGTATCTGTTCCAAACCATACCAACCCCTCTGCCAATACTGCAATAACAAATTTTGAACACCCAACTAGAGGAATCCACCGATGATTCCAGAGACTAGTTAGGAGAAACCTACCAGCACACCACCATTAACAAAGCAAAAATACGAAAAAAAATTTTAATGTGTTAAGCAACTAATGCAGGTCCACATATTAATAATTTCCACAAGATCCAAGCTAATCCGCCACCACACAAATGAAGCATCATGTCTTAGCTTCACAAGTTGTCCTTATACCATCGATGTCATCTTGCATCTCCGGCTCAAAGTGTGAGGCACTCCTTAGAGAACATCCTTTAAACCAAACTTATTAAAACTTGTACTTCAACTTTAACATGGGCCCCAACCTCTCAAAGCTAATACCACCTCACCACCACACGGCCTGACATGTATGCCACCTATGCCAACTAGCCAATGCCCTCTGCCAGTTTGGGGGGTTGCCTTTTGAACCACCCACAATAAAATTAAACATTGTTGGAAAGTGTATATATTAAACATTTAGACAACAACATCCTATACACAAAGTATTTCATTAAAACTTGCTTCTTTCTAAATTAAAATTATCCTTTGAATTCCAAAATCCTCCAAGACAACAACAACTAACCTTTATTCTTCTTATTCATTTTTATCAAGTATAAAACCTTCTACCATAATTAAACTATAAATTACAATGCATATCTAGGTTCTTAATAACTTTATAAATGCCCATAATACCTACACATTTCTTCCTTGAAATTCATAGGTTGAAAGTCCCAAGATAATATTTTTTATTCAATATATGTACCTAAAAGATAAAGATCAAAAGGAAAATAATCTTGACCAATGGGATCTCCTCCCAACCATAGAATTGGAAATCAATCCACCATCAAGCTCTAAGGGTCACATACCTTTCCCTTACACACACCATCCCTATTTGCAAGGGTTCCTTAGAAAAAATTAAAAACATACTATGCATAGTGAAAACACACATACTATAATTCATCACCCCAACCCTTAAATAGTTATAAATATTATGAGAAACTAAAACAAGGTGGAACTCCAACCAAAAAAACTAATCACATAATTTTAACAAATACCTCAAAGGGACCTAGCAACTAGTTGCACATAAAATTCAAAACATAAACAATATTTCATGCATCTTAAACAAAGATTTACAAAGGGGTGGACCTTACCAAACCAAGTACAAATCCAAAAGTTGATAGCCTCTCCTTCTTCAGACCATATTCTTCCATTCTTCCTATTGGTTATTTTTAATGAACCGAGCTTTTCTCACCAGTTATCTATGAATGTGTTAAATTCAATTGTCAATAACTATGAGGGATTTCCCAATGAATAGGTGAAAGCTTGTTAGGCTTCCCCCCTCCACTTTGGGCTTTGAAAAACCTAGCAAGGTGATCCTTACAATGTATTTTTAGATACTACTATGCCAATTATCATAGACAATGTAATTCTAATAGATAAATTCTCCTTTAACTGCTTAACAAGTGGAAACCTTAAAGATTTGGCTAATCCTTATGGTAACATCGCATTGAAGCATGAGAAAATGTTATAAATTTAGCTTGACATAGATTCACATATAAAATGGATATTGAAATTGCTTTTGAATGTAGTTTCTAAGAAAGATCCAAGAAATTGTAACATAACATGGCCAATGCCTTATCCTAGGGTGGAGAATCCTAAATCACACAATTGAGAATACATAATAGTATTATTCCTATCATAACAAATCCTATCAATGATGCCCTACACTATTATACAAGAAACTTAACCAATAATACTTAATTATCCATGCATACATTCACATAAACCTCCATTCATGTTAATACAAATTTAACTCATTCTTTTAACAAGCATAATAACCATGAATAAACATTCAAGGAAATATAAGAAGATGAATCAAAGTAATCTTTTATTGCTTTATATTCAAAATATATGCAAAGTATACAATGGAGAACATTGGCCTTGAATATTTTCCATTTATATTCCAAAATATGAAAATATTGTTATCATATTCACCATTACAAGACCCAAAAGACTCGTAGAACCTAGAACATGCTCATATTCTATTATCAAAACCTGGTTACAAAATTTCTCTAAGATCAATCAACTAACAATGCCATAAAATTGGCTTTGAATTCCCTTCTATAAGAACAAGGAAGAAAAACAAGCTTCAAACCAAATTGTACACATGTCATGTTTTCATTTGACATTCACATTTACATCCAATGGTAGTTATTTTTTCCAAAATATGAGGGAGAGGTTCACATAAGACAAAAACTATTTCTCATTTGTTGATGAAGATTCTCCCACCTTCCAAAAGGATCTTTAGTCAGTGCCAATTATTCTTTCCATGAGCTATACACCCTTTTCCACATTTTCTAAAACTTGTATATGAAAGGAATAAAATAAAGAAAGGAGAGAACACCAAACCATTTCCACATTTATATTCCATGTCATCAATTTGAAATGGAGAAGAATGCAATATCTGAACTTTGATATATCTAAGGCTTAATCTGTACTAGTTCTAGGCCATGTATTGTACTTCTCCTATTGTAACCTTTATTATTGCAAATATAAGATCAAAATTTCATCACCACTTCATCATTGTAGGAGCATACTTATCCAAGATGTCAACATATTTTCTCTTCCAGAGTTCAAACTCTTCCTCAAAAGGCCAGTTAAATGTTATAACTTCATCTGCCTTTTTTTCATATGGAGTGTACTTTATGACTGCCTATTTAGCTTCCTTGTCAAACTCCTCAAGGAAAACTCCAATGTGGGTGAGCTTATCCATACTATTTTTCAACATCTCCATATCTACTCCATCACAAATTAGCTTGTCTTGAGTGGCTATCACATTATTTGCTTGGTCCTTCCATTCTTGCAAAGGTGTAGCCTCACCATTTTCATTGAAAATAGATGGAAGTAGATTGAAGCTCCACTCATCAAACCTCTTCACTAAATCCCTAATTTTCATTTCCAATGGTTAAATCAACCCTTAGAGATCCTTGATTACATTCATAAGCCTCGAGGTTGGGACAATGCCAGAAGGTTTATTTACATCATTTTTTGACCTAATGGCCATATCTCTCAATTCTTATGCTCTTGGGATCCATTTATCTAGCAACGGGATGGAAATATCTTTATCTTGGTTTATGGATGTAGAAAACCCTACTTTTTGAGGATGTCAAACACTTGAAATGCACTGCAACAACTTTAGAATGTTTTTTAATGCTTTTTAAAACAATAATTAGCTTTAAAGCAAGATTTTATGGTGAAAAAATTATTGAATTCGGTAGAAAAAAATAAAATCTACCATTATTATTCATTCACATGAACTAGAATGACTTAATGATGTCCTTTCTAGCAAATTTGAATTTCCACCATATATCTCATCGCAATCTGGATCAATGTGTGGCCAAGATGTGGTCAAAGAAGTTTGAACATTTTTATTTTTGTGACTCAACATCCACTAGGCCCAATTCTTGCCATGTGTGCATCATTTTCATTGGCTTCATGGCCCCACTGCACTTTACAAGTCATGCTAGAATCCACATGGAAGTCACTTGCTAGCCCTCTGAAATCTACAAGGTTTAGATCTATAGTCGTGGGCTAGTGAGCAACAATCCTGATCAACCTAGTGGCCTTCAATGTGCACTCCTTTTAATCTCCAATCCTAACACTCATATAGTTATCCTCCCTTCAAAATGAATGACTCATATTAAAACATCTTTTGGAGCAATTTTGTACATGCACGTATATCTCTTTAGTAGCATTCCTTTTAACATTACCATAGTTGTTCAAGTTATGTCACCAAATAGTTCAATGCCTTCTATAGTCCTATGGATAGTAGCGATGATGCCACATGGTGCTTTCCCACCATCCCTCTAAGAGCTGAGAACTGATAGTGGGTCTCTTGCAGGCCCACAAGGAACAATCGGGATTAAACCGCAAGGTTGTATCTAAGTCATCGATATCACCACCTTTCATCACTGATGTCATGAAGTTTCGGTAGGACCTACCACAAGGATGGGTAGGTGTCACCTACCTGCTATCGTTCTGGTTCATTTATGCAATTATTTTATTGCCGCAAGCTACTGGATGACCAATGAAATGCATTTGGTGGGATGCAACGACCATTGCTTGAGAATTTTTAAAGGCATGTGCACTTATTTGTGACTTAAAAGGGGTTGTTTTCTAAGATAACATGGTAAATCGACTTAAGCATTTCACAGATCTAGACTTAGGATATAGTGCCAAATATTTAAAAGACTTCAAACCTACCTAAAATTTGACAAGATTAAAATAATTCAATGGGTAGTGACCGATAATCTAGCCATAAGGGGTTGGTAAGCAAATGAGTTCAATGGTTCAAGTCATAACATAAAAAATTGGGAGTGAGCCAACGCTAGTCAACTACAAATCAAACTTACGCAAGGTTTTTTAATACTTAGGATTTTTCTAAGGGGTTTGCGACATAAATAAAACCCTAAATGGAGGAAAAACCAAAAACGCTAAACCATAGGAGACATACCAGACTAGAAAATACAACCAAATATGCATCAAATATCAGTGTAACACAAATATTTTAGAGGTTCTACTAGTGGCTCCAATTGGGGACATTTGTTCTTCTAGAACAAAGCAAGATCTTAGAATCTAAAGGTTGAGGAGACCAAACCTAGAGAACAAAACCAAGGACAACCCATATAAGGAAAACCAAGAAAACTAAAGAAAAAGCATTCCAAACCAAACCTATATACACAATATACATAATACTACAATGTGCATGGAAAAGAAACATACCTTAAGAGAATTATTCTTTCAAGAACTATCCATGCACTGATAACTCAAGAAACTCTGTAGTTAAAATTTGTAGATAGTAGGAATATTCACCATGTGTGTTTGATATCAGATAAGGATCCAATGATAATGCATCAAATTTTATATGCTTTCCCTTATCTTGAGCTCTAGCATTCCACATTATCACCATGTTTCCTACAAACTTTCGTGGAGAAGCCTTTTTGTCATACAAATGTTTGACTTGTAATTGCACTTTAGCATTTTAGTTTCGAGCTTCTCTCCTTATTTCATCCAAATCTATCAGAGCATCAACCCTATGTTTCATTTCATTACAAATATCTTCATCATATTATTGTACAAATTTGTACATTTTTAGCAAGTTATTTTGAGGTAGTCTTGCATCCAAACCATATACTAGACCAAAAGGAAAATTCACAATAGCTTTCTTAACAGTAAACCTATGTGCTCAAATTACAAGCTTTATTTTTGAGTCCCATGCTTTCTTATTTTTCTCAATCACCCTTTTGATAATAGTCATCAGACTCATATTACTTGATTTTGTCTGACCATTTCCTTGTGGATGAAAGGGAGAAGAGTAACATACCTGAATTTGATGCTTGTCACAAAAATCTCTAAAATCATCTAATCTGAAGCACATGGTACTATCAGAAGAGATCTTCTCTGGGACCCCAAACCTAATCAAATTTTTTCTCATTAGAAAATCAACCACAACTTTGCTTGTTACTTTCTTTCAAGGGATTTCTTCCACCCACTTTGTAAAATAGTCAGTGGCAACAAGAATCCAAGAGTTTCCTCCACTGGATTTATCAGATATTTCACTAATAAAATCAATACCCCACTGTTGAAAAGGGGCTTGGACTAAAATTGGTCTAAGTGGAAAATTTCCTAAAAAATTCAGCTTTCTTGAAAAACCTTTAGCAAGCATCACAAGTTTTCATAAACTTGTGGGCATCTTTGAACACTAAGGACCACCAAAATACCACTCTCAATTTTTTGTGGGAAATTGTCTTTTCCATGTAATGGCCTCCACAGACTCTGCTATGCATTTATATTAGGAGTTCCAATGATTTCTTTTCATCATCACATTTAAGTAATACACCCTTTGGACTTCTCCACCAAAGTTCATTGTCAATTATTACATACTTAATAGCCTACAACTTTAGGGTTATTTTTTCATTATCTGCCATTCCTTCACAACATTGCATAGTTTGTAGATATTGAACAATCCACCTATTCCAACCACATGTTTTCATATCACATATAGGTGCAACATATACACATTCTATCTAGTTTATTTTATTGGCTTGCAAGTTTATCTTGGCCATGAACTTAGCTAAACTATTTCCTCTCTCTAACTTGGTTATTTGGATATCTATATTGAACTCTTGGATTCTATTAAACCACCTACACCTTCTACCTATAAATTCTTGTTGAGTGAAAATATCCTTCATTGCAACACTTGGGACATAAGTAGTGATTGTAGCTCTCCCATTAAGTAGGTTCTAAAATTCTTCACTACTTTCACCAATGCATAAGCTTGTTTCTCTATCATATCATATTTGAGTTTTTTTTTCCTACAAGGATTTTCTAAAAAATTCAATGGGTCGCTCAAAACCTTCTCTATTTTTTGCAATAGTACAACTACAATTGTGTGAAATAATGCAAAGGAAAAAAATTGCATAGGCTTGGAGAAATCTAGTGACTTGAATACTGGATCCTCCTTTTTAGCTTATTTGATACTCTTAAATTCCATACGAGGCTCCTCACTCCAAGTTTCCTTTTCCCCTTTCTTCAACATTTTAGATATTGGGCAGGTAATCTCTTCAAAGTTTGTTACAAACCTCCTTAAGAAATTGATTTGTCCAAAGAATGACTAGATGCCTTTGACATTCTTTGGTTATGGGATTTTATCTATTGCTGCCACTCTTTTAGGATCAATTCTTATTCCTTCTTTTAACACGATATGGTGAAGCAACTTTACTTCTTTCACCCCAAACAGACATTTCTTGGGATTCAAGGATGTTCCATATTCAATTTCCTTTTTAAATACCTTCTCCTAGTGCATACAATGGTCTTCTTCTTTCTTGTTGTATGCTATGAGGTCATCTTGGTAAACTACTAAGAATATATCAATAAAGTTAGAAAAGTACACATCCATAGCCCTTTGAAAAGTAGCACCTACATTTACTAGGAAAAAAGGCATCCTAACATAAACATAAGTGCCCCAAGGGGTAGTAAATGTAGTCTTATACTACTCATACTCCTTAACCGCAACTTGATTATATCCAAAAAACCATCCATTATAAAAATAGCTCATAGATAGTCACCTTTTTAATATAGATCCCAGGTTGGGTAATGGATAGCTATCTTTCAATGATGATATGTTTATATTTCTAAAATCCACACAAAACCTTATATCACCATTATTTTTCCTCACTGGTGCTAAGTTTGACACACATGTAGAATGCCTAATTGGTTTGATTATACCAACTTCTCTTAACTTGACCAATTCTTCTTGCATCTTAGGTGCCAATGTAGGATTGATTGGCCTTTTCTTTTGACTAAAAGGCTTAGCATCGGGTTTTAAAGGAATCTCATGTTGAAAAAATTCTTCGAGCTATAAGATTTTAGATCATCAGAAGACCAGGAAAAAACATGCTTGTATCTTCTTCACAAGGCAATCAACATTTCTTTGACCTAATGCTTCATTTTCTTCCAAATGTAGACTTTCTTAGGAGCATTTTCTATGCCAAGTTTAACATCTTCCAAATCCTCCTTATGAGTAAATGGTTGTTAATAATTTTTCCTATTAGGGCCATCAAAGACCCTCTCCAAAGCAACTAACCCTCAACTAAATGGTTTCATTGTAAAACACTTTCTTTTCCATCCACTTCTTCTACAAAATCTCCAAAGTGAATTTCTTGACCTTCATATTCATCTACATACTGGAAGAATCTCAAAATGTCACCATCATCATTAAAAACCTACTAGTTCCATATATTATCAGGAACTGAAGGTCTAATCTACACTTCAACTTTTGAAATTCCTACAAAGGTAATGTCATGGTCAGAGTGCACGATGTTGGCAAGCAAATCTGCCACCTGATTCTTACTCCTATCCAACTAGTCAATACAAAAGGCATAAAACTATTCTATTGAGTCCCAAACAACCTTTTTATACTATTTCAACTTATTCTTTTTTGATGCATATCTCGACCTAACTTGAGAAAGAACAAACTCTAAATCTCCAATAACCCTTAACTTCCTAATTCCATGTTTCTCAACTAGTCTTAACCCCAGTATCAAAGCTTCATATTTAGCTACATTATTTGTACATACAAATAGCAATGAAAATGAAAAGTTCAAATTTCTACCACTAGGGGAAATGAGTATCACCCCTGTGCCTGTTCCTTCCTTTGCGCAAGCACCGTAAAAATGCATGCTCCACAAGTCATCACTATTTCCTTGCTGCAAAACTTCCTTTTCAAGAGGTGCAGGTTGTCCATCCTCCTCTTTTGAAAACTTTTCAACTCTGAATTTATCATACCAGTATCCACAAAGTGAATTATTTCCTCTTGATCAATAAATTCAATCATGTGTGGGGCTCTTGGCTCCCTCACAAGCTTAATGTCTTTTCCCTCAATGGGAAAAGTAGAAAAAGACATGCCACACTACATGCTACCTCCCATAGAGGCACTCCATTTCCCTGACAATAACATACCATAATTGGGTGGGATGTCCACCACAAATATACTCATGAAAAATTCCTTAACTGGAAACACAACTAGTCTATATGGGACATTTGTAATTACTCCAATGACTAGGATTTCTCTTGAATCCATGTCATAACATTTGACATAATCAAAATTTATCTTCAAACCCATCTCCTTCATGATTTCAAATGGAATGATGTTAGATGAAGCTCCCAAGTCAATCATACAATTTTTAAAGAGCTTAACATCAACAATTAGAATCACATAAAAATGATCCATGTTATTTGGGAAAGCTATTGTAGTACTTTCCAAGTAAATTTAAGAGATCTCACTAATGGTTCCCTCTACTTCCTCTTTACTTGATTTCCACTCACTTTAGGCTGAGAAGAAACCCTTTTATCATCACAAGTTACAGTAGCACCATTAATAAGGGTCACTACCTTTTGTTTGTGTTCCTCAATCCTCATCATTTCTATTGTTGCTCGGATTTTCACCTTGACTTGGGAAAGTAAATAAAACATGTGAGTGGTCACAATTCACAATTCTATTCCTCAAATTGTGAGTGTTTCTAGCTTGTGCAACTAATGCTACTATCATCCTTTGATATTCCTCATCAGAGGGTCTTCATAGAGATACATTCATTTGATTTGTTTGTAAAGCACAAACATTATGCTCAACATTGTCATCTTCATTAGGAAAAATATGTTGATCATATGCATCTAATTTCTACCTTTGATTGTCAACATCAACCTCATGTGACTCTTCTTATGCAGAACACTCTTCTTTGACAAAATATGATCTATGCATAAGCACATGTATCTCCTCATTGTTTTCTTGAAATGACTCATAGTCATTTAGGCTCATTTTGTTCTTCTTCAAACTTCTTTGCTACTAAGCATGTTTGGGAAGCATGTGGTAATTGGAAAACAATACACAAGGTGTTTCATCAATAAAATTCATAGAGTTATTTTGTAATGGATTAGGAGGAACTTTACTTTGTGTATTCTTTTGATTATTTTGAATTGGATTTCCATTATACCAATTGGTGTTATAAGTATGATCTTGTATCCTAGGAGGTCTTTCATTTCTTTGGAAATTAGGATTGTCATTTTTTAGTCCCTTTTCTTTCCTAGCAAGTTTGTAACTGATGTCCTTCATGGAATTTGCAACCTTATCTATTTTTTCCTCAAGTGAAGATCCTTTCTCTATAGAGTTTTTTTCTTCCCTCTACGGGTTCTTTAGGATCTTGACATCATCTCTCCTCCCTACCTTTCTTGATACTCTTTTATTATTTTTAATGCGTAATGCAATCTTGAAAACCTCTCAATGTTTGGGGATTCTTGTCTCACAATAGATAACTCACTTTTGAATCAAATGCATTGCAATAATTAACCAAACACACATTATCTTTCAACCTCAAGTCAATAGGTAACCTATTAATAACTTTCTAAAATATGGTATTGAAATTAGTAACCATTTCATTGGATCCTTTATAGATATTATTAAACTCACTAAGCAAGAACCTTGCATTTCTCTTATTCCTATATTGTTCTCTAAATATCCTTTTAAATTCCTCCCATGACCCAATGTTTTTTGCTAGTAAATATCTATACCATTCCTTTATATCTTCAGTGAGTGACTACATAAATATTTTCATGATAACATCTTTAGCTTCAACCACAAAGTTATCCATGATGTTAACAAACGGGAGAGTAAATAAAATACCCCTTTCTCCCTTGTACTTCAGGCTCTGTTAAACCTAGGAGGGTGATCCCAACAATATATTTAAAGTTACTTGTGTGCTAAAGTACCAAATACACTATAAATAGATTTTTCTCCTTTAGATGTTTAATAGACACAATACTATAAAGGCTTGGCTCACCTCTACAGTAATGTCTAATTGAAACATGAGAAATGTAATAAAATAAGCTCAACACACAAGAAAACTAACAATGAAATTTGATTTAAAAGATGATCAGCTGATGTATTAACTAACACATGTAACATGAATAACACACTTACGTCAATGCCTCATCCTTGGAACATAGTCTACTCAAACACATACATAATCTAATGACAATTTTCACACCTGACTTGATATATGAAGCTATGAAATGTTGCATTATAGCATTTCAACATTATGTTTTAACCGTTACTTCTTACTAGCATCCTAGCACTCAGCCTAACATAAACTAGTAGCTTCACTCAAGCAATTACATACATTATTTGAATGGAAAAGCAAGAATAAAACTAAACATCCACTGGAATTCAATGGAGATGACTAAAATAATTCTTGATTATGTTATTCATAATTTATAAAATCAATACATAGAAGAGTAAAATAGTCTTAAATTTGAAACATTCAGCATTATTTTGCCAGTATTGTACCCAAAATTACATAAATATTGAAAGACTCATATCCTTAAACTTAAGTCTAAAATCCTTTGTATTCACACAACAGTATTTTATGTGTTAAATTACAAAATAGCCTGTCTTTTGAATGAGGCAGAAAGATAACATTTAAGGAGACACAAGAACCCTAAATTTCATTAGAAGAAAACACTTGGCACATTTTGGTTCGTTGATCTTCAACTCCCTTTGCTTGTACAAAAATCTTCAACCTGCTCTTTCTTTTCTTGCTCCTCACCCCACTGCCCTTCAATAGAAAAATATTCTTCCTTTCTAGAAGCTTCATACCTCATCATTCCCCTTTGTTTGACTATAAAAACCACCTATACAGTTCACTTACCTTTTTCCTGCAAAAGATTTTATTCTCTTTTGTTCATTTTCACCATAATTTTCTCGAGAACTTTTTACGACAACAAAATAAAATTTTATTTTGTGTGAAGACTCCCAGTAGCCACAATCAAACATCTCCAATTTGGTGTGAGAGATGAAAATAAAATCAGCGATGGGCGATGGACACAACAACCATTGCTCATTGCTAATTTCAACTTGCTTTTCCACTGAAAAATGGAGATGAGCATTGTTCTAGTGAACATTCAAAAGTTCCTCAAGTCAATGAGAAACAAAATTTTAGTTTCCCTTTGTGCAATAATAATTGAAAATTCACATTTTAACTGTTCACGTGCTTACATCACTTATCTCTATTGCAGAAAGAACATGGAGAAACCGGTGAGAAACAAAATTTTAGTTTCCCTTTGCGCAATAATAATTGAAAATTCACATTTTAACTGTTCACGTGCTTCCATCGCTTATCGCTATTACAGAAAGAACATGGAGAAACTAGTGATGCCCAATGAAGAAGCCAACCATGGTCTTGCCCATCGCCAATGTGCAACAGGAAAGGGCCTACGAATCCGTGATGGGCGATGAGAGGACACAGCCATGGCACCATGACTGATTCAAATAGGAAATGCAAATCAAAATGGTGATTTGCGATGAAGTTCTTGCATGAAACCGTGTTGCCATGCTTCCATGATTTCAACCAATCAGAAGTAAGAATTAAACTTTCTTTCCCTTATGAACATTTGAAATGTGTTTTATATTTTCCCCTTTGTATTTGCACAATATTTAAAATATTCAAAATATTTTAAATATTGACATTTGAATTTTTAGAAGAATTTTAACTTCTAATTACGCTTGCGGACCAAATGGAGAAATTTATTGCAGACAAACGGTGACACTTGGAGTCAAATTTTTTTGTGTGCGGCCATAAACAATTGTTTAGAGAAAACCAATTTTCTCAATTTTTTCCCATCTCTTAAAATTCAGGTATCTCCTTTGTAAATTGCCCCTGGGACTTGTTTGATGCAACATAATTACATTAAAATAATGTATCAAATGACCTCCGATCTTGATGAAAGTGAGGTTGTAGGGGTTTCAGATGGAAACAAGATATGGGTTGTACTCATATTTTTAAAATTTCAAACTTTTTGGGACACCATTTTTGGCCATATTGCCATTAAAAAAAATTAAATAACCCATCAAGACTTATCCTTAGAGCTTGAAACTAAGTAGGACTGTTACCATTTGACCCAAGAATTCATTGCAAAAAATGGAATGGAAAAATGATTCCTGAAGTGAAAGATATTAAATGCCAAAGTGACTCACTAAAGATTTTCTGCAATTGCTGATTCTGAAACACTGAAAAAGTTCATCTAGAAATAGGCTTTGAAAAAATATCAAATGAGGAGCTGGAGGGATACAAACTGGAAAAGTGATGGATAATTATATAGATAATCATGAGGAACATTCACTTTGATGTGCGGGTCATTAGGTTACAAAATAAAAATTCAAATGTGAGGCCACTTTCTGCATATTTACACAGTTCAGTTTGCAAATCTGGGCTTTTTGCAAACGGATTCAGACTGAAAAACTTAGCAAAGGGATTCATGGGGCTATTCCAACTGACAACGAGATTCATTACGGTGCAAAGAATTATTAAAAAATATCAATTGGGCTTAATACTCGACAGGCACAAAGATACAACATCACAAAGATGTCCTACTTAGAAAGGTGTAACATGTGCAAACAACAAACCAACTTCTAAGCCTCCAGACAGGGGCATCAAAAAATTATTAAAACTGATCATGTGAAGCTGCAAATGGACATATGGCATCTCCAATAGGTGTTCAACAGTTCCCCAAAGTGATTTTTCATGACAATCCATGGGTGTCAAATTATAAGCTCCCAAAGTGAGATACTTAGGCTTATTCTACAAGGTACTTCTGAGTGCATTAGGAAAAATTTTACTTGGTCCCTAAAAATTTAGCCAAATTTTGTAGGTCCCAACACATTCACCCCAAATATTGGATTGCAAAATGTTGACTCAAGAATGGGTCACCCATATCATAATGTGATTGCTAATGCAATGGACACATCATTGACTCAAGTTGACTTCTTGAAAAATAAAATGCTAGCACTAGAAAGACAAGTTGACAATATGAAAACATCAATGAATAAAACCTACTCAACACAATAGCTATGTCTATATCCTTTTGACAAGAGCATATATATGCTTCCCTTTCCTCACAACTATGTTATTCCAAATTTCACTAAATATAGAGGAAAGGGAAGTCCAATCGAACATGTGAGGGAGTTTCACATGGCTTGCATAGATATTTTATTTGAACATACATACCTAATGATATTTTTCCCTAGAAGTCTCATAAGACAAGCACTTTAATGGTTTACCCATTTACCAATAGGGATACGAACATGGGATGAGTTAAACAACAAATTTGTGACATATTTTGCCTACAACATTGAAAATGACATTAGCATAGCCACATTATGTCAAACCAAGCAAGAAGAAATTGAAACTTTCATATCACTCTTCCAAAGATGGAGAGGCTTGGCAAGTAGGTGTCCTTGTGAGATACTTGAGAAACAAAAAGTTGTCATGTTTGTGGAAAACTTGGTCACAAAATTGAAATACCAACTCAAAGTCCATTGTTGTACTACTTTTTTTGACCTTGTGGAGAAAGGAACTACCCTTGAAAAGAAACTTATTGCAAAAGGGGAAATCAAAATTTTCAATAAGACTCAAAATGCCCAGAGTACCTCAAATGACAAAAAAAACTATTGGCCTCGCAATAAGAATGCCACAAATGATGGAATTGTAGCTGAAAAGATAATAAACACTCAATCTCAAAGGACCTAATACAAAAAATAACCTACCACATGTTCCTAAGAAAACAAAATGTAATTCAGAATAACCAAGAACATGTTCCTAAAAGAAACTTTCAACCCAGATGCAAATACACTCCCTTACCTTAAGGGAACCCATCAAATCCATCTTGAGAAAAAAATTTCAATTGAATTTTGTATGACTTCCAGAGGTTAAATATTATGACCTAGAGCCTTTCAAATCATCTTGGTGGGATGACAACGCTTTTTGTGACTATCACCATACCAAAGGACATAAGACTTCGTCATGTGAACAACTCAAAAACATAATCTAGGGCCTTATCAAAAATGGTGTCATAGAGGTAGAAATCCATTAGAAAACTTCAAATACTGATCATACCATCTTTAAAAATCCTTTGCATGACCATGGGATGGGGAAAGCTTGTAGTTCCAATACAAAGACTAATGAAAAAACCAATTATACTCGTGTCACCCATGAATATATCATAAACAATATTTGTACCTTGGATGACAATGTCAATACCATCACAATTAAGAAACTAGCAAAATCTATAGTCACAATATGATGCAAAAGGGTGTCCTTACAAGGTGCTCTTCTAAATAGCAACCAAGAGCCCAATATAATCTTTTAGACCATTTTTGGAAAACAACTACCTACATATCTATCCTTGAGCTACTTTGCATAGATTCCTAAACACAAAGAAATCCTGGATAAAGCCTTGGAAGACACTTCCATTCCCATAGACCATGATGTCAATTGATTCAATGAAATGATGGGATACTTAGCCAATACCCATCATGTCACCTTTTCCAATCAATATTTCTCCTCACCAAAGTCCAATCATAACAGCCATTTACACTTAGAAGTCTATATCAATAAACATAAAATCTGCACTTTAAAACTAGTTACAAAATTAGGTTTATCAAAAGCTTTCATGGAATCATCAAATAGCATTACCATAAAGGCCTACGACAATGTAGAGAACTCTTACAAGGGTGTCATATCACTACCTATAAGAGTTTATCCCACTATATTGTGATGGAGACAAGTTCCAAATCACCTAGGAACAACCTACAAGTCAACCCTCACAACCAAGAACATAATAATCACCAAATATGTGATAAACTTTATTAAAAGTTAAGATGATAAAATACAATATAATATAGGCTTCTAAAGCCATCAAAAAAGCTAAATGGGTGAGAAAACAACCAATATAGGAATACAGGAAAGAAAACTAATTTTCTGATTTAATAAATTAAATACAACTAAACTATAGTCTACCTAAGTAAAACTTAAATAAATATGCATTTACTCTAACACCCCCCTTAAGTACAACTTAGGGAGAATGAAAATGCAAAAATGAAGATGCAGTATGGGTCTCGGCTACACAACCATGTTAGGTACCCATTTACAACTACAAAAAGAAATCTGTCACAATCGGAGAAAAGGAGAAAAAACCTACTGGAAGAAAACCCTCTCAAAAAGAGAGAAAAAAAAAAAAAAATGATGCATGGATGGAGGACTCAATCATAGCCCCCAAGGACTACATACATCATGAAAATGATAAAGGACGATGAAGCCCCCATATAATCGATAATCTCCTGCACTTATGGTAGAACATGATCCAATGCATACAAACTTGTCTCCCTTTAGGAAGAAACAAGGCCATAGATAAATGAAAGAAGGATGGTGTCTCTGAAAACTATCCATGCGTCTCCTTTGCCAAGTATGATGATTTCACCAACCAATCAAGGACTTGCCTGGAAGATGGAAAACTCAGACAATGCGGAAGCATATAAGGAACAAAATCCAAAGATGATAAATAATAGCCTCCAAACAAATCTGAAGAACAATAAGATAACAAGGTGGATGCTTAGTATGCCTATGCATAAGTAATGTCCACATGACAGATAGGTGGGAAAAATAAAGCCTCTAGGGCCAATTAGACAATGTTGTGGTGGTTACATGCACCACAATGCCTCCAGTCACCAAGATTAAGCTCATGCCACTGATCCACAAGAGTTGATCAAAGCCCTCATAATGCATCGTGCGAGTGTGAGGCCATAGATGCTCATAGCAGCAAGAGGGTAGCTGGAAAAATATAAAGGCTTAAAATGACCGATGCATTGAGAATGTGGGATAAAACTAGTAGCAAATAGCAATGCCCAAAACCCTAGCACCACAAATGTATGTAATGGAGCTTTCTAAAGTGTAATGCATCGGACCAAAACAAAGAATCATCTACCAATCAAAAGCAAGTAGCCAATGCAAACATGAAAGTGCATCCTTGTGAATGAGGGAAACATCACTCGAAAAAAAATCATTTCAATGACACAGTCGGGACCAAGGAGTGGTTCAGGCGAGACAAAAATGTAGCCTTTATTCATGTGCCTCCTCCAATAGAAACATGCCTCCAGTAAAGAAACGACAACAAGTCTGACACATTCACCAGTAGAGACATCTCCCCCTCTTTGGAAAATCATGCAGCTTGTAGAGAATGAAATCCATAACCAAGAGCAAGTGAAATTGGGCCTCCTCTCTCCAAAATGCCTCTAGAGAACAAAATGTGTGGCCTCCTCCATAAGCTAGAAATAACTACAAAGGAATTTAGATATGCATAGAGAATCAAATCAGTCTTCCAAATACAAACCAACAAAAATGGAAACAACTGAGCCGAAATGGGAATTTAATATAATTCCAAACACTGAATTTTTTCGGATGAAAAGATAGATCTGCAAAGGAAAATGTGTGATAAACCTTCTACATCCCTTTTAAAAAGGCCATATTTAACCACACAAAATATGCACTACATAAATCTCAATAAAGTTGTATATTAACGACACGGAGGTCTACAAAAACACTAGTGACCTCATCTTTCAAGCTTGCCAACAAGAAAAAAATCCTTAGTGGAAGGAAGGGTTGGAGATCTGCTTTGATACCATGATGAAGCAAAGCTCCAAATCACCCAGGAACAACCTGAAACTCAACTCTTACAGCTGAGAACATAATAATCACCAAATATGTGATAAGCTTTATTAAAATCTCATATGATAAAATACATTATAATATAGGCTAATAAAGCCATTAAAAAATCCAAACAGGTGAACAACCACCCAATATGGGAATATGGGAAAGAAAACTAATTTCTTGGTTTAATAAATTAAATGCAACTAAAATATATTCTACCTAAGTAAAACTTAAGTAAATATACATTTATGCTAACATATTGGATACCACATTCCAAGTATTGGACATGGATCTTCCCTATAACATCCTCCTTAGCCAATTATGGATTCATTCTATGAAGATCATCCCCTCCACATACCACCAATGCCTTAAGTTTCCTCATAACGACATTGAGATCAAAATTGTCTATGATCCTGATCCTTTTCAATATTGTAGCAACCTAAGAGGGACACCCAAACAACAAGTGTCAATCAATCAGGAAAATCCATCATCCACTTCATCCCATTATGGTGATTGCTCCACTTTAGCAAAAGCATCGACTTCCACCATTCCACCACCCAATCCCAAGATCTAGGTCCAAGATAAAGGGTGTGGAGAATATCATATGATGACATCATATTGTGTCAACAAACCACCACAACTCCAAAATCCTATGGTAAGTCGTCTACTATAAAAAAGGAACCCAAGGTCATTATTTGAGCATCTCCCACCACAACCTTCACAAAATGGGGAGAGTTGAGTGAAGAGGCTATTAACAAAGAGGACATCACCTCCAAGTTATACAAGGAAGAAGAAGATGCTCAACCTAAACGGATCTCAATCGAGTCATATGGTAAGGGCTTTGAGATCATGAAACACAAAGGTTATGATGGAAATAGAACACTTGATTTAAACAAGAATGGAATGATAGAACCTTTGATACCTCCCAATCGACCAAAGAACATAGGACAAGGGTATGAACCATTAAAATTGAACACTCCTAGTACCAAGGTGCTTTCAAGTGGGGAGGTTAGTGCTTCAAAATATATTAAGAAATCAAAGGATTAACATGCTAAGACTAACTCCAATGAATGGGAGTGGGACTCTTGTACATCCAGTGATTATGATCTACCTCAGACCCTTCATAAACTTGACTTATTTGATCATCCAACTGAAGGCCAAGCTTGGATTGATTCCTTTTGGGATAACGACAATACTTCCATTTTCACCTTATCTTCGTCTTTGCTAAATCTCAACAACATGATGATGGCATGCCCCTAGTATACCTGCAATTGATAGACTAGGACCAACAACGACCACCAACCTTAGACATGTTTGAAAAGAATGAAGCAATAGACGAGTTTATGGGACTACGTGAAGGCATACCCTATGGGGATCTTAAAGTTTCCTTTACTATAGATCTTGACAACACAACCTACTTTGGGGAGTATTGACCACCCTCCAGTCAGAAAAATGAAAATGATAAAATAAAAAAGGAAAGGTCTTTAGGTTAAAATCAAAAGGTGCCTCTAGACCTAGAAAAAGTAAAAAGAAAGGACACATCCAAGGGTGAAAACCTCTCTAAGGCACCCAAGGATGGAGGGTTGGACTTACTTCCCATAACTTAAGAGAAATCACCAATGCTAGTAGAGGAGTCTATGCAAGTCAACATAGGCACTAATGATAATCCTAAAATTGTCCACTTTGCAGCATCTTTGATGAAAACAGAGCAACTAGAGTTTCATGCCTTCTTCACAGAAAGATAGTTCAACTTCACTTGGTCTTATGTAGACATGCCAAGTTTGGATCCTAAGTTGGCATTACACCACTTGCCATTATTTTTTGATGCTAAACCAATCAAACAAAAGCTAAGGAGAATGCATCCTCAAATTTCCCTACTCGTGAAGGCTGAGTTAAAGAAGTTACTTGATGTTGGATTCATTTGACCTAATAACTATGTAGAGTGGATCTCCAATTTGGTGCTAGTGAAAAAGCCAATAGGAGGAATCTGCATATGTATTGATTTCAAATAGCTAAACAAGGCATGCCCAAAAGATGACTTCCCCTTACCAAATATTGGCATCATAACGGACATAACAACATGGTATGAGATGTTATAACTCATGGATGGTTTCTCAAGATACAATCAAATTAGGGTAGCTCTTGAAGACTAGCATAATACAACTTTCACATGTACTTGGGAAATATATTGCTAGAATTTTATGCCATTAGGATTGAAAGACACTAGAGCTACATATCAACAAGCCATGACCAACATCTTTCATAATATCATGCATACCTTCATGTAAGATTGTGTAGATTACCTGTTAGCCAAATCATTTTCAAGGGGTAATAATTTTTTAGTGTTAGAAATTTTTTTCAAGAGTTTAGAAGAATACAAAGTACGATTGAATCCAAATAAATGTGTGTTTGGAGTAACATTTACCAAACTCCTAGGGTACATTATCTCTAGAAGAGGTATTGAGGTCGACCTTGCCCAAGTAAAGGCTATGATAGACATGCCAACACCAACCAACGTAAGCCAATTGTGAATACTCCAAGGAATATTACAATCCATTAAATGGTTCATTGCTTAAGTGGTAGATAAGTATCAACCATTCCAACAATTGCTAAGAAAAGGAGATCCATTTATTTGGACAGATCAATGTCAAGAGGCCTTTTAGCTGATTAAAATATTATCTATTAACACTTCTAGTTCTAATGCAGGCTTTGATTGATGGTATACATCTTATACTCTATATATCAACAACCAAATCAACATTAGGGGCACTACTAGTACAAAATTATGATGATGATGATGGCAAAGAAAGATCAATTTACTATATTAGTCACACGCTTGTAGGATACAAGCTCAACTAAAATCCCATTGAATGTGCTTTCCTTGTGGTGGTTATTTCCACTAAAAAAGGTCATTATATATTAACCATGGGTGATCCCACAATACTAGTTTACAATTTTTGGCCAAACTAGACACTGAACTGATTTTTTCTAACTAAATCTTCACTTTCAGGCACCTATAGCGGCTAAACCATGAGGAATTTGAAGATGACGCAAAATTTTGATTTGTGACAATTTTTCTGTACATTCTAAATATATTTTTTTCAAAAATTTTGGAATCAAATTGCACTTCTTTTTCCATCTCCTTCAAAAACTATTTTTTTTTCAGTAATCACCATTTTTAAGGAGTGATGCTCACTGTATACAACATAATTTTTTTTCTATTAAGGATTAAATTCTATTTTTTTTTAAATTTAGATTTGTAACTACAATATCTAGCACTTTCATTTGGTTTCATAGTGTTTTATTGAATATTTTTTCCTTAATCAAGTTTTGAAGTCAAATCATTTACATTCAGATCACTTTCATGTCAACATAACCTTTTTTGTATATGTATCGAAATTCACATTTTTTGTTGGATCAAGGACTTCAATATCTAGTGTAGTAATATTTTTCAATTTTGATAATCTGCTATTTTTCCACATGTTCAGAACGAGAACTTCATTTTCAGTGAAAAACCTACATTCACAAGAAACAAAAAATAAATATATAAAAAACTTAAATTATTTAAAATCAAGTGCTTTTTAAGCTTATAATGGACTACATACTTACAAAAAATAAATTTTAAATGAATTAATTTGAGCCCTAACCGTAAATCAAAAGTGATTTTTTATCAGCATTTTGATAGGTGTGAGGGATACTTTGTTATAGGTATGGTTTAAAACTAGCGGGGTTCTATCCAAGCGGGTTTGATCTAAGATAGTTCATCAAACCTCTTCAATTAGAATCCTTTAAATAGAACTTTTCAAGGCTTAAATCATTATATTTTCTAAAAAATATGGATTTGTGCAAAAATCAGATCTCCTTAAATTGTAAACTAGTATTGTGGGATCACCCCCATCAAATGAATCTCATAGCCAAGATTGACCCCTTGAAATATCTCCTCAATAAAGTAGCTTTGACGGGATGGTTAGCCAACAGGTAATGATAATAACCAAATAAGACATTCTACTGAGCAAAAAACAATAAAAGGACAAGTTATAGCCAATGAAATCACATATGTGCCCTCTATAGCAGACCATCTATTGGTATCAAAATTCCTTGATGAGTCTATATTCACACTAGACACTTAGTCACATGGATGTTATATTTTGATGGATCTCACACAAGTCATGGTTCAAGAGTAGGGATACTATTCGTCACACCCTAAGGAGATACTATACCAAATTCATTTAGAATCAATTTTATCTTGTATCAAAAACATAGTAGAGTATGAGGCACTACTTACAAGATTTCTCATGGCCATCAAATGGAAGATCAAAAGACTTCAAGTTTTATGGTGACTCACAATTGGTTATACGACAAGTCAATGATGATTATGACAAGAAGGATGAGAAGCTCACTCCTTACAAATGAATGGTTGATATAGTTTTAAGCAATACTTTGATGAAATCATCATTTAGTAGGTTCTTAGAATCCAAAACAAGGCAGTCGATGCACTGGCTACGATCGGATCTCTCTTGGACATTCCAAATAATGTGTTGTAGTATGAGTTCTTAGTAGCACAACTCTTGATCCCCACCTTTGATATCCTCGAGTCTGAGATGGTATGCAAAATTGTTGGTCCTAATTCCCCTTGGTACAAATATTTCTATGACTACTTGCATGACCAAGTTATCCCTCCTTACTTATCTATTAATCAATGTAAGACCTTCATCTATAAGACTACTAGATATATTATCATCAGTAATATTCTTTATTGCAAAAGTCTAGACAACACCCTCCTGAGATGTCTTGATACTGATGAAGCACAAAAAACCTTATGAGATGTACATGAGGGTATATGTGGATCTCACTCAAGTGGTCCTACTTTAGCTAAGAAGATCATGGGAGCGGGATACTATTGGCCGATAATGGAACATGATGAATACCATTTTGTCAAGAAGCGTAGACAATGCCAAATACATTGAGATCTTATATACACACCAACATAAGAAATCCAACCAATCATATCACCAAGGCCTTTCTCCCAATGGGGACTTGACCTCATAGGTAAAATCCATCCCATCTCATCCAATGGCCATAAGTTCATTATCATAGAGACCAAGTATTTCACAAAATGGATAGAGGCTATCCCTATGATGTAAATGATTGGAAAACAAATATTTAAATTCATCCTTAATTACATCATTTGCTAGTATTATGTCTCGCATTCTATCATTACTGATAATGATCATCCATTTAAGAACCAAGATGTTCACCTATTATGAAAAAAATTCCACATCCAACACCACTTCTCCACTCCATATTATCCCCAAGGTAACGCCCAAGCTGAGGCATCTGACAAGACCATCATAAAAATCTTGAAGAGGACTGTCAATGGCACTAGTCATGATTGGTACCTCCAACACAATCCCACCTTATGGGATTACCACACTAGTATTCATACTCCCACAAGAGCCACAACATATTCCTTAGTCTTTGGTTTTGAATCCATCCTTCCTATTAAGGTCAAGTTTCCTTCCCTAAGGGTATCCATGCAAGGGATTATTGATGAGGGGATACATGAGTTAGAATTGTTATATGAGCGAAGATAGAATACATTGGTTCACCTACAAGCTTATCAAAATCATCTTCATTGGAGTTATAATAAGAAGTTTTGGTCAGACACTTCGACATCAGTCACTTGGTCTCAATGGAAAATCATAAGAATCAAGTAGAAAGAAAGAAGACTAGAAAATTCAAGCCTAATTTTGGTTTGTACAACATAACAATAGTATATGGGTCTAGCACATATCATATTTTGACTCTTGAAGGTGAGCCATTGTCAAAGCCTATCAATAGCCTACACTTGAGCAAATTCTACACCTAGCTTCAAAGAGCCTTTGTCAAAAACTCAAAAATACAAAAAAAATGAAAAATAAAAAAAATTGTCACCTTGATGAAAACCTAGCAAACATGTGTCTTGTGTGACCACAAAAAAAACTAAAAAATCAACAAAATAGTTAAGAGAAATAATTCATCCAATAATGGAAACCACTTTAGTGGCACTTTTGATAAGTACAATGGTGAAAACTTGGCAATCAGGTGCCATGTGTAGTCAATCTTTGCCGCATCATCTACTATCATTCTATCTAGTTTTCCATCCTTGCTCATAATAAATTCACCTACATGCTTTATCTCACCATTCAAAATAATTCTTTGTTGTCCTTCCCATCACTTGAAATGGTTGATATTTTGCATCTTTTGCCTTCTATACCCTTCCACCATAAGAATTATCAAATTCCATCCCTAATAAGTTGGTATTATACCTAATTGGGGGCAAGTACTTAAATCATGTCTTCAATGGATCCTAGATATGGTATTGGAGGTCACTATGTTGAAAATCCAAAAAGATCATGAAACTTCATCCAAAAAATAAAAAAATCCAAAAGTCCAAAAAAATAAAAACATGTCAAAAATCCAAAAAATATAAAATATCCTCAAAAAGCCAATTTTTTTTGAAATATTCCCAAAAATCTAAAAACATCCAAATAACTTTCAAAATCTCAAAAATAGTGTCATGTCAAGTGAAAGACGGTCAAACTATTTTTCCTTTGCAACTTCATGTTGGCAAGGTCATCATCAACAAGCCCCCAAGGCTCTAGGTTAGTCCTTAGGGTTTCTCAATAAAGTCAATCATCATTCATAATATAAAGTATGTTTTGTTTGAGTCAAGGTCAAACTACAATGTTTCTATATATATCATGTTGCTAAGGCAATCACTGATGAGCCCTTGAGGCACTAGGTTAGTCCTTCATAATTTTTCAAGTCAACCACTATCTATAACAAAATCAATTAGAAACCTTGATTAGACACAAACAATCATCTCAGTCTTAGACCAATCATGAAGCAATCAGACGAAATATTCAACTCATCTTCAAACCAACCTGGTCAATTTCCTAATTTGTCAAACATCAAATCAACAATTACCAGTCAATCCATGGTCTTCTACAGGAAGTGGCATTATCGAAAGTAGACTCAACATCTCATACAACATGCCTTATTTCTTGAAATGATACTTGACCTTATCATTTGTCTTATACAGGATGTGTCATTCTTGAAACCAAGCATTATCATTCATAACCTTATCATTTTCCTTATACAAGTGGCTACATGCTCGAAATGAGACTTGATGTCTTATACAACATGCTCCATTTTCTAAAAATAGGTGTTATCAATCAATCAATTGATCAATTAAGCAACCAATCAATCCTTTCAACACACGAGTGTTGGTAAAACAATCTAAATTGTTGTTGACTCTATTGGTTTAGTTGTCTTATCTTTTTCTTGATTTATCTTTTGGTCATGTTACTAGCCACCTCAAGGATGTCCCAAGAAGGATTTAGAGGAGCGATGATGTCTCATAACCTACCCTTTCTTTGATTGTTGTTTGTGATTTTTCTTGATAAAAATACTTAGGAAACTTTGCTCCTAGTATGATTTATGACATTCCTTATCTGTTAAGTGTCATTTTTTTGCAAAGGGATACATTGCACACCTTGGTCCATGTCATACCATTGTGCTTATTGTCCATTTGCCATATTTTTAACACCTAATGATGATAAACATGCAAGTCTAGCATCCCTCAAGCAAAATATCAGTCCCTCTTCAATCATCTAACTCCATGCTAACATTTTTCTCCTGCTACATTTCATTTCATCAATCCTTGCATTCATGCCTATCCAATTTGTTCGTTAGAATAATTTTTCAAATTTTTCCAAAATTTGGAAAAAAAAATTAGAGGGGCCATGGGTCTATACGGTCTGTACTGGAGCATGTCTTAGACTAAATTTCATTGATAAATTGCATTGTATCAAAGAGGGACAAAATGTAGACACTAAAAAATTTCTTAGGCTTGCGAGCGTCATTTTTCACTTCTTCCCCACATAATTGAATAATTTGATCTATTTACTTAATTAATTTCTCCTTTTCTTCTTGCTTTGATTAATTAAATAAATTAATATTTATTTAATTATGTCACTAATATTCCTTCTCTATAATTAAATAAATTCTTATTTATTTAATTATTCATTTTCAATTTTCTATTATAATGAAATAACTATTTTAATTATTTAATATTTTATCATTTTCCTCCACTTTTAATTAAATTGTTATTTTAATTAAAATTAACATTTTCCCTTTCTTCTATAATTAAATAATTGTTTTAATTATTTAATTATTCACTTTCCCTCCTAAATTAAATAATTTGATAATTATTTAATTTACTCCAGCAACATGTGCCAACCTCTTTATCTATTTCATTCTTATCCCTTCACATCTCAATTAATTTCCACCATTGATAAGGTTTTATTACATTATAATCTGCACCATCCATCCTTAGCCCAACCCTATTTTTGTCCTACAACCCTATTTCATTGCTTCTCAAAGCAATCTCACCCATTGATCTTCATCATTTGATCTTGACCCTTCATTGAAATTTGGTTTTCTATAAAAGAGACCTATCACTTTCTTTTTAACCCTACCTAACGAGAGACAACCACAACTACTATCTTTGATATAAAGCAAAATGGAGTAGAGCAATGAAGGTGATTCAATCATGGCATAGGGATTATTGGTAATATTGTTTTATCATTTTATATTTCAATGTTCATTTGTGCTTCATTGTCCGATTAGAGTCTACGGTTTGAATTTTATGTATTTCATGGTTGATATTGTGGATTCATGTCTTTTCCCTTGATTCTACCCTATTCTATAGAAAGATTTTTTGTCATTACAACTATACTATAAATTGGAATAGCTTATTAAATTCATAATGGAAAATATAAAGTACTCTTTTTATTTTAGCTCAAAAAAATCTTTCAAATACGCATAGTTGTAAAATATATGTAGATGAGCTTTCTTGTAATTGGAATAGCTTATTAAATTCATAATGGAAAATATAGAAGTACTCTTTTATTTTAGCTCAAAAAAATATTTCAAATACCCACAACCCTATTCTACATAATGAAATCCTTGCTGTGGTTTTTTGTCATTACAAATTTACTATAAATTGGAATAGCTTATTAAATTCATAAGAAAAAATATAAAAATACTTTTTAATTTTAGCCCAAAAAAATCTTTCAAATACCCATAATTGTAAAATATAAGTTGTAATTTTCTTGTATTTGGAATAGCTTATTAAATTCATAATGGAATATATAAAAGTACTCTTTTATTTTAGCTCAAAAAACTCTTTCAAATACCCATAACCATATTCTACAAAATGAAATCCTTGTTGAGATTTTTTGTCATTACAACTATACTATAAATTTGAATAGCTTATTAAATTCATAATGGAAATTATAAAAGTACTCTTTTATTTTAGCTCGAGAAAATATTTCAAATACTCATAGTTGTAATTGGAATAGCTTATTAAATTCATAATGAAAATATAAAAGTACTCTTTTATTTTAGTTCAATAGAATGTTTCAAATACCCATAACCCTATTCTACTTAATGAAATCCTTATTGAGATTTTTTGTCATTACAACTTTACTATAAATTGGAATAGCTTATTAAATTCATAATGGAAAATATAAAAGTAATCTTTTATTTTATCTCAAAAAAATCTTTCAAATACCCATAGTTGTAAGTCAGTTCATTGTTGTTCAAAATTTCTTTGATATTATTCTAGTAATATATCTACATATAATATACATGGACAAGAAGTATTCACATAAGATTTTTTTTTTAAGTAAAGGTGGTTGAGTCACAAATTTTATTAAAATAAAATGTTTTACATAAAGTCGAGGAGTTGCCAAAAAAGAACAAAATTGAAACTTCAAATATTACAAAATCAAGCCACTAAGGCAAAGCAAGAAGAATCAGAAGACGTATACCCAAGAACAAGACAAAATCCTGGTGAGAAAATGAGAAAGATACAACACTACGAACTTTCAAAGGAGAAGAAACCAGCTGGAGACCCGAATCCAAAAAGAAGAGGAGAAGTCCTGAGGAACGAAGAGCATCCAACCCAAAGACCTGATATCCTGCAGAATGGTGCCAAAGAAACGAGCTTTCTTCCAAACAACAGATATTCCATTAAAGAATTTAAGAAGAGAAGTGTGAAAATAATTGAAAATTTGAGAGAATAAATTGACTTTATTTAAATTTGATAAATTTAATATATTTTACTTTTAACTTCATCAACACTTTAAGTCATGTCTAGTCTCAATATAGATTCTTAAATCACTATTTGTAACTGTTTATAAAAGTTTTTGAAATTTTTTTCAAAACTTTAACTTTCTCATAATAATGGCATTCTCCGATATCAAACATTAATTAAGAAGTGGAGGATAAATTGCTCCAAAAAAAACCAATAAAATTGTAAAACAAAAATATTATGTTCAATTCCAGTCCTTATTGCTTAATAATGTTATGCTGATCTTGGTGTGGGTGTTGCCGTTCCCCTTGCTTATCGTTGTATGAACTTTGTTCTTGGTTTGGCTGATGATGGTTCAGGTTTGCCTGCGACTCCTCTTTCTTTTGTTTCTGCAAGTTATGTTGCTCGTGTTGATACTGATTTGAGTTTGGTTGTTCTTTCTTACATTCATGTGGGTGCTATTGCTGCTACTGATGCTGTTGCTGGTCCTCATGTGTATTTTTGCTTTTGTTGATTGTGTTCTCAGGTGTTACTGCTGCTCTTGGTATGGACAGTCTTGCTGCTTTTGCTGACATTCCGGTTGGTTTGGCGGCTGCTGCTGATTTTTACATAGATGTTGCTTCTCTTGCCGATGTTCCTGTCGAGTATGCTGCTCTTCCTTGATTTTTGCAATTGCTGCTGCTGCTCTCGCTGGTGTTCATGTGGATTTTTCTGCTCTTGGTTCTACTTCTCTTTCTGACTTTGATGTGGGTGCTTTTGTTAACCCTCTTGCTATTGGGAACCTAGAACTTGGGAGTGTGTAGGACGAGGAGGGGAGCTGGTGTTCATGTGGATTTTTCTGCTCTTGGTTCTGCTTCTCTTTCTGACTTTGATGTGGGTGCTTTTGTTAACCCTCTTGCTATTGGGAACCTAGAACTTGGGAGTGTGTAGGACGAGGAGGGGAGGGGACTGTAGAGACATGATGGAGATAATATTTTAAGACAGACCTGAAAACAGGTACATAAGGCTCACATCCTATATGACACAGAGCAAGAATTCAAAGGCATATACTACAATGACATAGAAAGCAATAATATCCGAGGAATATCTATTAAAAAAAGGGAAGTAAAACAACTACTCCAAGGTACATAGCGCAAGGGTCAACAAAAACCACCCACATCAAAGTCAGAAAGAGAAGCAGAACCAAGAGCAGAAAAATCCACATGAACACCAGCAAGAACAGCAGCAGCAGTTGCAGAAGATTAAGGAAGAGCAGCATAATCGACAGGAACATCAGCAAGAGAAGCAACATCTATGTAAATATCAGCAGCAGCCTCCAAACCAGCCGGAATGTCAGGAAAAGCAGCAAGACTGTCCATAGCAAGAGCAGCAGCAACACCTGAGAACACAATCAACAAAAGCAAAATACACATGAGGACCTGCAAAAGCATCAGCAGCAGCAACAGCACCCACATTAAGGTAAGCAAGAACATCCAAACTCATATCAATATCAACACGAGCAACATAACTTGCAAATACAAAAGAAAGAGCAGTCGCAGGCAAACCTGAAACATCGTTAGCTAAAGCAAGAACAAAGTTCATACAACGACAAGCAAGGGGTACAGCAACACCGAGAACGCAATCAACAAGAGCAAAATACACATGAGGACCAGCAACAGCATACTTATCCTCCACCACTTGCAAGCCACGGAGACGTTGTGGGCAACAGAGATTTGTTTTTTACTACACTCAGCGAATTTCATGCCGCACTCGGGACCAAATTATCGTAAGTATTTTGAATTTTTGGTTTAATGCTTCTTCTTTATATCCCATTTATGCACTATCACAGTATCCTCTCTCACAGTATCCTCTCTGGTCATTTACACATTATATGATCCATATATTTGTAGATTTTGAATAAACAGGCCTCTCCTCTAAAACCAACTGATTAAGCTTAATAGAACAGCAGAAAGAAAACAACTAACAGCAATAAAAAACAATGATAAAAATAAATTATTTACTGTCCTCTTAAAACATCTCAACATACATCAAAGAATTATTATTATTCAATGATTTTCAGAATCATAAATATATGACAGAATTCTGCTCTGTTTCAAAACAGAGCTTCCTTAGTTTATTGCTGCTTGCAAAAAAAAATACAGAATAGAGTAATTATAAAGAGTTCGATGCTCAAGGAAAAAACACCTAAACTAAGCATGAAACCCATACTTTATTCATAGAGGGAAAAAACTAATTTTAAAACAAATAAAAACAGCTTTAAAGCAAAAAACAAGTTAAGAATAGAAATTGATATGCCATGCATAGCTGATTGTGCAGATTGATTTTCTACGATGGAATAAACAAAATCTTCGTAGCTTTTTCACAGCATCACTTATCTTCATACTCCCCCTTGATGCTAAGAGGGCTCATGATCTGATCACGAAGTAACATAAATTGATCTCTCGCAACTGCTTTGGTGAAGATATCTGCTAACTGATCCTAAGTGCTGATGTGTTTCAATTCAACTTCCTTCTTCTGTACTAAATCACGGATGAAGTGATACTTCAAATCAAAATATTTTGTTCTACTGTGATGAATCGGATTCTTTGCTAACTTGATGGCACTTACATTGTCACAATAAATCACTGTAGGCTGAATCTATTTCTCACCAATTTCTTCTAAAACTTTTCTAAGCCAAAGAGCTTGAGTACCTGCTGAGGTAACTGCAACATACTCTGCTTCTGTGGATGAGAGAGCAACCATGCTTTGCTTCTTGGAACTCCAAGTAATCAAACTAGAACCAAAAGATAAACAATTTCCAGATGTAGATTTATGATCATCCATACTACCTCCCCAATCTGAATCACTAAAGCCAACAAGATTGAATCTTTTAGAAGAGTAGTAATGAATACCATAATTTAGAGTACCTTTCACATACCTCAAAATTCTCTTAGCTGCCTTCATGTGTATTTCTGATGGATTTGTCATATACCTTGAAACAAGTGAAACTGAATATGCAATATCAGGCCTTGTGTGGGTTAGAAACATCAAACTCCCAATAATACTTCTGTAAGCAGTCTCATCAACTAATTCAGCACCATCATTCCTACTCAACACAACTCCATGAGCACTTGGAGTGGAGTATGGTTTACAATCAACCATGTCAAACTTCTTCAACATATCTTTTGCATATTTGGTTTGGCAAATGAAAATTTCATTTTTACATTGATAAACCTCCATTCCTAAAAAATATTTCATGAGACCAAGATCTTTCATTTCAAATTCTTTCATCATAGCAATTTTGAACTCATCTTTCATCTTAGAACTGCTACCCATATACAACAAATCATCAACATACAAACTTATAATAAGAATATCATTACCTTCTTGTTTGTAGTAAAGGGTAGGTTCACTCTTACTTCTCTTGAAGCCATTCTCTGAAAGTATCCATCAATTCTTGCATACCATGCTCTTGGTGCTTGCTTGAGGCCATACAAAGCCTTCTTCAATTTGTAGACATGATTCTCTTTTCCTTCCACTTGAAAACCTTGTGGCTGTTCCACATATACTTCCTCTTCTAAGTACCCATTCAAGAAGGCACTTTTCACATCCATATGTTGTATGCTCCAATTCTTTTGAGCTGCTAATGAAATCAGCATTCTAATGGTCTCTTGTCTTGCAACTGGTGCAAACGTCTCTTCATAGTCAATCCCATACTTCTGTGTGAAGCCTTTAGCAACTAATCTTGCCTTATGCCTTTCAACACTTCCATCACTGTTATGCTTAGTCTTGTAGATCCATTTGGTGCCAATCTTCTTCTTGTCATGTGGAAGCTCTGTAAGCTCCCAAGTATCATTCCTATGAATGGAATCCATCTTGCATTGCTTGCATCCAAACCTCATTAGTACATGCTTCTTCAAAACATGATGGTTCAAAATCAGCCTTGGTAAATAAAGCAAAATTAACTGTCTCACCTATTGGATTTTCTTCATGTGCTTGATTTGCACTCCTTTGATAAATATCACTCAAACTTTTTACCTTCCTTCTAAAACTTGGAGTTGAAGATGGACTTGAAGAATTAGATGAGGGGCTATTTGGTGGATTTATAGCACTTGGAACAACAACATTAGTGGGCTGCTCATGAACAATATCATCATTCAAAACAGATTTTGACTTCTCCATATGGCCTTTTTGATGACTATGACCATAAACTCTCCCTTCATCAAAAATCACATCTCTTGAAACAATAAGTTTATTAGTGAGAGGATTATATAACCTGTAAGCTTTGCTTTCCTCACTGTACCCAACAAAAATGCATGACTCACTTTTTGCATCTAACTTTTGTCTATTCTAATCAGGGACATGAACATAAACTAAACAACCAAAAACTCTGAAATGATTAACATTAGGCCTTTTCTCATACCATGCTTCATAAGGAGTCAACAAATCATCAACATACAAGTGCTTTAAACCTCTTGAATGTATCAAGGGCTTCATTCTTAGCCTTCAAAAAATACGCCCAACATTTTCGTGAGTAATCATCAATAAAAGTGATAAAATATGATGACTTACCCAAACTCTTTGTTTGCATAGGTCCACAGATATCTGAATGAACAAGTTGAAGGGGGTAATGGGCCCTCCATGCAGTGCCTTTTGTAAACTTTTCTCTTGCATGCTTTCCTTTAGCACATCCTTCACAAACCTCCTTGTGCTCTTCAACCTTGGGCAAACCAGAAACTAACGCTTGTGAGGTCAAAAGCTTCAAACTGTGAAAGTTTAAATGGCCATACCTTAGATGCCATAGCCAACTTGTATCCTCAAATGCCATATTGGCAAGGCTGCTGTTATGTTCACCAAATCTCAATGGGAACATCCTATTTTTTGTCATAGGAACAACTATGACTACTCTGTTTCCCTGACTCTTATCAAAAATTGTACATTTCTTATTTTCAAAGACAACTCTATAGTTCTTCTCACATAATTGTCCAACACTTAACAAATTATGTTTTAACTCAGGAGTGTAATAAATATCTTTAACACTCTTCATACCTTCTTTTGTGTGGACCTCCATAGCACCTTTTGTAGCAACCACCAATGATTTATCATCACCAAGTTGAATCTTTGACTTGAAACTTTCATCCTTTGTTGAAAACAACTTCCCATTTCCTGACATATGGTTAGAGCATCCAAAATCTAGGTACTAAACATCTTTACTAGTATTTTCACCTTTAGAATAAGATAAAAATAAATTATCTAGAGGATTTTCATAACTTTCTTTAGCATAATTAACATTTTTACCTTCTTTTAATCTACATTCTCTTTCAAAATGTCCATACCTATTACAATGGTAACATTGAACATTCCTTTTATCAAATTTTCCTCTACCTCTACCTCTTGAACCACCTCTTCCTCTTGAACCACCCTTGCCTCTACCTCTTGAATTATTCGGATTTTGACCTTTATTTTGGCTTTGATTGCTTTTGCTACTACTACTACCATCATCATTCTTTGTGATTTGTACTTTGGAGGAAAAGGCTTTCTCAACACTTTCCCCAAAATAATCTTTTAATCTTTCTTTATGTGAGATCAAAGATCCAATGAGGTAATCGAATTGAAGGGTTGTCAAATCCTTACTTTCTTCCATTATTATGGCGACGTGATTCCATCTTGGTGTGAGAGATCTCAACACCTGTTTTATCAGAACCTCTGTGTTCACAGTTTCTCCAAGTGTAGCCATCTTATTGACCACATCTTTTACTCTGACACAATACTCACTCACACTTTTTGCTTCTTGCATCTTTAAATTCTCAAATTCTCTCTTCAATGTCTGTAACTTAACAACTTGGACTTGATCACTGCCTTGGTAAGCTTCTTTTAGAGTCTTCCAGGCATCCTCAGCTATCTTTGCACCTGCAATTCTTGGAAATAGACTCTTGTCTAGAGCTATTTGAATATGAAACAATGCTTGAAAATTCTTCTTCTTAGCCTCCTTCCTAGCTGTTCTTTTATTGACTGGGAGGGCATTCCAATCAGCTGGCTCCTGGTAACCTGATTCAACAATCTCCCACAAATCTTTTCCTATTAAAAAAGTCATCATTTTTATACACCAATAATCATACTCATTTCCATCAAATTCTGGAATGGACAAGCTGTTAGAATTCGACATGATAATCTTTGGTGAAATTCAAACAACTAGATCTTAAACCCAAAACAAAATACCTGCTCTGATACCAAATGTAGATTTTGAATAAACAGGCCTCTCCTCTAAAACCAACTGATTAAGCTTAATAGAACAGTAGAAAGAAAACAACTAACAACAATAAAAAACAATGATAAAAATAAATTATTTACTGTCCTCTTAAAACATCTCAACATACATCAAAGAATTATTATTATTCAATGATTTTGAGAATCATAAATATATGACAAAATTCTGCTCTGTTTCAAAACAGAGCTTCCTTAGTTTATTGCTGCTTGCAAAAAAGAATACAGAATATAGTAAATATAAAGAGAGTTCGATGCTCAAGGAAAAAACACCTAAACTAAGCATGAAACCCATGCTTTATTCATAGAGGGAAAAAACTAGTTTTAAAACAAATAAAAACAGCTTTAAAGCAAAAAAACAAGTTAAGAATAGAAATTGATATGCCACGCATAGATGATTGTGCAGATTGATTATCTACGCTGGAATAAACAAAATCTTCGTAGCTTTTTCACAGCATCACTTATCTTCATAATATTGCCTCTGTATTACTATATGTTTGTATGTATATAATATGAGTATGTCTAAACATTTTTATATATGCACATATGTATCGCGATTCCAATGAATACTCGGTGATTAGGCAATACCTGCCAAGACACCTTCATTGACTTTCAATCTTAGAACATCATATCAGATGTGGTGTTCTCTTCATGAAAGTTGCTTATTAAGAAGGTACGGTTATGTAAAGCTCGCGTTCACTTAATATTATTAAATTTTTAACTATTAAGTGTACACTGAGGATATTATATTCAAGTCCGTATTGCATTGTAACAATTATTTGCCATGGGTTTGACCTGGCATGTGAGGATGTACTTACTATGCTCTTTGGTTCTAGCCCATGATTGTTACAAAGCCCATTCTTTGGCAATGTAGATATACAGACCTCCTTCCACAATAACCTGCTTCCTGTAGATGCATCCATTTAGCTTCCCTGAGCTGTACATTCTCGAGGTGCACCTCCTCCCTTACCCCTTCCATGCATGTTTGTGAAGGTGCAACATTATTTTTTTGTTTTTCTCTGAAGAGAATGCTATTCAGTTATCATACAGAAATGGTTTATGGAAGTCACTTATCTACTAGATGCAACAGGTTTCAAAAGCAGTAATACCTTAGAAGTTCAATATATACAACACTACATCAAATTATCAATTGCCTCACTAGGCTAGTTTACATAAGATGCACAATTATTATGCATACACAATAAAAAATAGATACTTAAGTAACACAAGATTCAAAATTCAAATAGAACTAAAATGTTTTCTAGGACTCAAGACTCAATACCTGCATATGGGACTGCAGGAAAAAGATACTAAGGAATAAGCTAATTAATACACTTGAAGTTCCATTAACCTTTGTTCTCCTTTGCCATCTTCATCAAATCTAAGCAATATTAACTTATTCAAAGTTGTACTAATGTGTCTAAGGAACAGGATATGTGATAAACTTGCAGTTCCATCATCTTTTCTTTTCACGTTCCTTCTTCATCAATGCCTTTGTATCCTTATCCTCTTTTCATATGTCTAATAGTATCTTTCATCCATGTGTTGATTTTCTCTTGAGTTGCTACTCTACTTTTTATTTCATACGAGGCATTTCAGTGGTTTATGTTTGGGACCAATCAGCCATTGGATAATACTAGTTCTTCTTTATTTCTTCATGGACACCATGATGCTCTTTGGTTCTAGCCAAGGACATCTCTTTCATGAGCACTAGAATTTGCATCAAATCTGGCACCTCCTATAAATTATTCTACCATGATTGTGCATCCAGAAATGTTGGCAGAAGCACCATTCAAGTTTTAGTGTTGGAAATTTGTGAAACCCTTCAAATTATGTGGAAAGCGAAGAACTTCTGGAGAGCCATGGCCACTACAGGTGGCAAAGAAACTGCCAACACTATTGACATCTTTCAAGATGTGGATGAATTTTGATTATTGGGCATTACAATGGCTGGTATTTCACAATGTTATGGAAAAGCCTGCTATCAGTGGATGACCATGCTAACTTGTAACTATAGTTTTTCTAATGGTTTATCACGTTCTGGAGTCGAACATTGTACAGGGTGAATTCCATGTCACTTCATTTAGTATATTGGCCTTCTATACTATGCTTTTGCATGGAAAAGCATATGCTTTTTCTATTCTTGTCTAGGATATACTAGCTTTTGTTAGCAAACATCAATATATGTTTTTAATTTTTCAATTGCTAGTAATTAATATGTTCAATTATGCTTGTGATCACTATTTCCGTATTTGTTATATGCAACCTTTTGATAGTTAGGATGTCCTTAAATTGTTTCGTTCTTAATCTTTAACACATTTGTGTGGTTAACTTGTATCGAAGCAAATTTAACTGAACCTGGCAAGGTGAATCTCATTTAAGGTACTGAAGTTTTCAATGTGCGGTATCCCGATAATAGGAGGCAAGGATTTGGATCTCCATCTTCTATACAAAGAAGTGAAAGCTCGTGGGGGGTAGAAATGGTAAGACAGGGTTAAAATCTTCTTATCTGATTAATAAGTTTTAGGTAAACATGTTTAATTTTAAATCCTGGTTTTATTAAGACTGACTATTCTTCTTAGCTTCCTATTATACCGTTCGCTCAATTTTAACATCATCGAATCATCAAATTTATGGTTCAATTGACACTGCAGAAAGGACTGCGTTCCTAAATAGCACAATATCTGACACACTTAACATTGATTTTGCTATGGATCTGCCGGTTTTCTCTAACACAACCAAAGGTTTATGCATACTCATTTTGCTTCTCATGCAGTTAAGCTTTCATGTTTGATATTAAAAAAAAAACATGTGATATGGACTTTAGAAGATATAATTGTGCATGGTACGTTCAATATTTGTTAACGTGCGACAGAAAATTTACTAACATGTTACTTTCAATTGTCTCCAGAAAATTGAGAAGTCACAAGGTATGTGCTCTAATTTCCTTTTTATCAACGTCACAGATTGAGGACAACTTAAAACGTTGAAGGTGTGTGTTTGATATTTTATTAATATATGTTTGTTTTGTTTCTACTGATTAAAATTTAATTTATTTGATATTTAATGATGGTCTTAATTTTCTTTACTAGATATTTTAAATATCGTTTATATTCTTTTCAATATTACTTCTATTTTCATATATTGATGAGGTACTAGATCAGATTTCAGATTGTGATATTGTTATTAGGATTCAACTGTGCAGTTTTAGAGTCAAACTCATTGACCCATGTTTTATGAATAGTGGTTCACAAGAACTCATCTCTCATGATAATGAATATTCCACTTAGCACTCATTGCATCTAGGTGATGCTCACAAGGTGAAGCACTGGCCTTCCCAGAAGGTCACCCATCCCAGTATTACTCCAACTCAAACACATTTAACCACAGAGTTTTTTTCCCAAGATTAAGCCCAAATTTCAGATGCTAATAACATATTTTGCATTTAAAGCTCGACTCATTTTACATATTAATGCATATATATTGCAGAGTTTTCGTAATTTTATATGTTGAAGATAAGGGACTAGGCCGGATTTCACATATTGATGCGTATTTACTGCAGATTTTGCCTCATTTCATATATTGAAGATAATATTTATATTGTCTAAAAATACTCTTGTAATTGTCAACATATGTTGCACTTAAAACTTGACCCATTTCACATATTGATGTGTATTTATTGCATTGTTTACCTTATTTCATATATTGAAGATAATATTTATATTTTGTCTGAAAATACTCTTGTAAGTAATACCCAAGTATAGTTTTTTCAGGATAATGAACAATATCAAAATATATTGACAGATTGTTTTATGATTATAGTCGAATAAATATATTACAATAGATGGTCACCATTTAATAGTAATACCAATTATTCAGATCTGAGTAATTAAATTTCTACAGTATCTTATATGGTAGACGAGTAGATCTAATTTTCCTATTCCTCCAAGGCTGAGAGACTTCAATTTATAGGTTTTTAACATTTTTCACATAATCAGGCCTAAGCTCTTGTATTTTGATTTTGTTTTCCTTTGTAACACAAATAAAATAATGATAACAGTGAAGGAAACATAAGATATAATCTCACTATTATATTTACAGTTGGCATGTGCCAAATTATTGACAGTCACTAAACTGTGGATTCTAATGTTAAATTCGTATCCATTTGCAGAATATTAGCGGAAGAGCTTGATGGATCTAACTAACACGCCGTCCAACTGGTTTGGCCACAGAAGTTCAGTCTACCATGGAGTTGCCAAGTTTGTACATACATATATTTTCTCTCATTTATATATATATATATATATATATATATATATATACCAATACCTTTACCAAATAAAGGACTAGTTTGAAGTAACATTATGTGGGACTCAATGCAGGCATAGGTGGACAGGGAGATATGGACACCTCGAGAGAAAAGAATGTGGAAGTACCCAAAGACAACATGTTTTCAAAAGCTGGTGGTGCCTTTGAAACAACTGATCCTTCTTGAATATAACTGACAGGAGCTGCGAGAGAAGTGTGTGATGGAAAAGAGGAATCTCCCATCACCAGTCCATGGGTGGCTGCCATAGTTTTTGAGATTGCATGCCCATTAATGGTCGTAGGTGCACTATTGTCTGTGCAGGAAGATATGTTCCCAATGCTAGCCTGCCACCTTCCATCACTATGATGTCTGCCAAGTCATATGATGGATTTGTAGAGCTACGTTAGGTCAATGTTGGCATTTATATTAATCAGCTTATCAGTGACATAAATTACTTTCACCTTTCTACATCAAAGTCGATATGATGTAAAAGCCATTATGAGCAGTACATTGCCCATAGGAGGGAAATCAAAGCGGATTAGTGTTGAAGTACAAGATGAGGAAAACACTGGGGAGGAAGATGATTCTCTATACAATCTGCTGAGCTTCGAACCTCCAACCATTTATGTACTGGAAAGCATTGGGAACATATCTTCCTGCACAGACAATAGTGCACCTACAACCATTAATGGGCATGCAATCTCAAAAACTATGGCAACCACCCATGGACTGGTGATGGGAGATTCCTCTTTTCCATCATACACTTCTTTCGCAGCTCCATTCAGTTGTATTCAAGAAGGATCAGTTGTTTCAAAGGCTCCACCAGCTTTTGAAAACATGTTGTCTTTGGGTACTTCAACATTCTTCGCTCCCGGGGTGTCCTCAGGTCTTGTGAGAGCTGGTCATGAGAATGTGAATGAGGATTCAAAAAGTGAGCTTCATGCGGGAGTAGCATGTCAACCTCCTGTTATGTTCAATATCTGTAGCGACATAAGGATGTCAAAATCTTTAGTATTTTGAAATACTAAGATTATTCTCGTAAAGGCAATAATCTTTTTGCTTTAGGTACTGTGGACACCTTGCTTTTCACAATTTTAAGACCTAGACTTGGTCCTTCGCGATATATCTAATCGTGGAGGAGCTTTTTCACCCTTTTTTTGTTGCAGGTTGAACATTTAGGTACAGAAAAGATTTTGGAACCATTTTGTTGTGACTTCCTCCTTCATTGACTGACGCAGTGAAGTTGCCTGATGCCGTCCACATTCAAGAATGTATATTGCGTGGACATATCTGCAATTTAGTTAAACCCTGTAATTTTATTTTTGAAAATTTAATATAGCTATAAGGGGAAAGAAATTTGAAATGTTTATATTTCTTGACTTTATGATGGTGAAAAAGCAATGTAGTGAACTGTTTAGATGCTGTATTTTCTCAAACCGGGACAGAGCTATTACTTGGTAATTTGGCAATTGCATTTTGATCAGAGTTTAAAGCTTATAGTTGAGACTTGCTCTATCACATGACACAGGTCATTAAAAATAGGAAATGGAAAGAGATCTCTTTGGTGTTGGACTTCCCTAAAACAATTGTGAGTGCCTCGTTTGCTTTAAGAAAGTATTATTGTTATCTGCTTCACCAGTATGAGCAGGTTTACTTCTTTCAGCGTAAGAGTCCTGTAGTGCCATCACCGGGTATCTAGATAAAACTGTATTTAATTGTTATTTCAAACTGTGCTATGTTCACATTAAGATTGTATTTTTCTCACATAATTGTATACTTTCTGTTGTTTAAGCAGTTTCACTCCCTTCAGTATCTTCAGCTTCCCATTCGCTGTTAGAGACCTTCACCTTCGAAGGGTCCTGTAGTAGATATGAAAAAGCAGAAGACTGATTGTGCCCAAGCACTTGGACGTCCTTTATTGTAACCAATATTTTAAATAATTCATTGGTTAGGGAATGACCTTTGTATTGGTACTGTAAACATTTGTGTATATTGAAACATAGATTTTTAGGACCTGCTTTCTTTCTAACACTTTTAGGATTTTTCACCTAAAAGGAGAACGATGGGTCCAAAAATGCTAATGTTTACATTCAAAGATTAGTGTGATATGGATGGAAAAAGGATGCAAAATGCCTAGATGTAATGTTTGAATGCAAGAAACTAATAAGATTGATTGATTAATGAATGGAAACTAGAGAAAAACAACTTGTTTGAAAACAAATTGTGTATTCCAAAATCACCTACAAATGAATGGAAGAATGCAACATAAATGAATCAGACTAAAAGTGTGCACTTGGAATTTTAATGAAGACCGATAATTGCTTTTGAAATGTTCTTGATGAAGCTTTTTAGGCTTGGAGGGACTCATTCACCATACTGGACGAATCAGTCCCAGTTCTGGTAAAGTGAGTCAGAATCTGTTTCTGTCAAAAGGGTGTCAGAAAATGCAGAAAACATAAAACTAACCTAAAAAATGGGACTCATTCGCCACCCATGGTGAATGAGTCCACTTTTGAATTTTTGAATATTCAAGAGTGGATTCTGGAGCTTCCGATCTACACTTTGACTTCCTACTGGTGTCCGCTTCCGAAACTCTGATTTACAGGTTTCAAAATGAGATTTTGTTGATTCTTTGACTTGTTGAATGAAGAGAGGACTTTAACAACTTTGCAACTTGATCTACAATAATTTCCAAACTTCCAAAGGACCTAAATTTGCAAACACACAAGAAGAGAAGAAGAAATGTTGAATGATAGGGCATGTGGGTTTTCCTTGGTCAAACTTCCTTTAGGTAATTAAACCAAAATGATGAAAGAATATAATGAAACATGTAATAATGGAATAAATTAGCTTTCCATGATGATTGATCTTGGAATTCTGTAATAAAACATGTAGAATTTGTCCTTGGATGTCTTAGGAAGCTAAATTAATGACTTGCAATGTCAGAGCCCTAACTTGCTTGACTTGAATGAATGATGTAAATGAGTTATGAGATTAAGAGATGAATGAGAGATGGAGAATGTAAAATGAGAAGAAAAAACATATATTTATACACACTTGTGCCTTAGTAACCTGTTCATACCTCATCATAGGCCATCAAGTGATTTTGAAGAAAAACCCGAAAGGAAAATTTCAAAACTTTGAATTTGGAGCCAGAGGGGACTCATTCACCACCCATGGTGAATGGATCCCACCTAGGACTTGAAAATGGGTGTTAGGAATTATCTTGTATTTAATGTTGTTTATCAGGCTTGCATTCAAAAATACACTTAACTAAGACATATGAGGGCATAAAGGGGCCAAATAAAGCATAAAAAAGGGATAAATAGTGGAATTATGCCTAGAAAAGCGTGAAATCTTTTTACAAGACTTTACAACACTTCAAAATAGGACTTGATTAGTGATGGAAAGGTGATTTTTTGGTAAATTACAATAAATAGAGTCTAGAAGAATGTACAAATGTCTTACAACACTTCACAACACCTCATTAAAAGTATTTTATTTAGTTTGCAAAGGTTCAATACCTAGTGTGGATGCATAAAATGCCTCACAACACTAGATTAAGGCCTCATTAAGTCCAATTAATCATGAATTAATCCCATGTCAAGCAAAGGTTTCTTTTTTTCTACGGCACAAATATTAATAAATTTTATCATAAATACAACTTTGATGTAGTTGACCCAACATCATCTATTGGAAGTGTTGTGATTGGCCCGAAGCCATGGGAAAGTAGTTTTAGTTGGATTTATTAAATCAGAAGAAGCCAGTTTGAGTCGAATTTATTAAATCAACAGAATGTAGTTTGAGTCAAATTTATTAAATCAATAGAAGCCAGTTTGAGTTAGTAATATACTTAGTTGTACCACATATATTCCATTTCTATACCAATTGTCACATAGCTAGGTCAAACAGGTAGTGTTAAGTACATCTAGACTGTAACTTCATAGAAATTAAATGCACTTTTCTTGTTGCAAAAAAGAAACATATTTTTTCTATACTCAACAAGTGCTACTAATAGATTCAACTTTCATTATCAAATTGGTCAATTATATATTTAATGCAATATGTGGCTCCATGAGCAAGTATTATTCCTTGAAGCATTTTTTTTTGTTCCAGGTTTGATTATTAATTTTCTTGATAAATAGTAGTTTACCATCCATGCCTTTATAGGAAATAATATTACAATTGGTACATGGTTTAACCTACGTGGGTTTTGCTGAAGGTTTTGCAAATGGAGTTGCAAGCTAAGTGGGTTTAACCTTGGAGAGAACTCTATGGTTAAGCGCGCTTGAGCTGGAGTAGTACTGAGATGGGTGACCTCCCAAGAAGGCCTAGTGCTTCACCTCTATGAGCATCACCTAGATGCAATGAGTGCTAAGTGGACCATTTATTATCATGAGATATGGACCGTTCTTGTGAATCACTACTCATGAAACATGGGTCAATGAGTTTGACTTGAAACTACATAGTTGAATCCTAATAGCAATATCATAATGAAAGTTGACATCTGATAGAAATAACTATTTTTTCATTAAAAAAAAATTAATATTTATTTAAAAATATATGTTTATCAAATTTGGAAAAAAATATATGCATGCACTAAAGTTTCAAGTTATAAATACACACAAAAATTTTGAAAGAAAAAAAAATACTCTGAAAAGTTTGACTTCTCATGCAACTAAATTTTTAAAAAATACAAACATAAAATACACTAAAAAATAGATATTTTACTAGTTTACATCATTTCTAAATTTCAAAATATATATGCCACTTTTTAGTGATTCAAGTTTAAATTTTTTTGTTGTTTCCTTTATAAAATGTGACACAGTTTGGTGCTTTCACCCTCTAATCCTCAACAATTGATTAATCAAGTGGGTTAGGATGAGTATTTTATTTTTTTCTTTCTAAACTTATTGATTATTTCTATATAACATAAATACCCTAGGATATATATTATAAAATTTATTTAAATAAAATTAAACATTGTTTTTATTTTGATATGTAAGGCTTTTTTTTATTAGATTAAAAAGAGAACATACAAATGTCTACTGTGCGGGATTTTTAAATTCCCACCAACCAACACTGAGAAGGAGAACATAGCCATTTCAAGTTTAATAGTACTTACTTACCCTACCCAAAAAACCTTCGATAGAAACTAACACCACCAAACCAAGCATATAATGTGCAAAATTTGAAACCCACCAAACCATAAACTACAAAAACCCATTCAACTTTGCAAAAGATTCAAAATCCTTTACCTGGTCAACACCACTAGCCGCCATTAAACCAAGCATTTTCTTGAGGTATTCCATAGCGACAACCACAATCATCCTATGTCACATAAGAGTCATCCCAATCAAATCTAAAAGAAATGGATAGAACTTTACAGCTTCGTCTATCTTTGCTAAGAGCTCCAGATCAGAATGTCATGGAATTTTAATTCCTATGATAGTCGACTTAAGCACCACTTCCAAAACACCTATCAGGTCATTTCTAAAGAACTGAACCAGTAGCTCCTTCGCCACCTCCTTGGAGACTCTACTGTCAAGCAAGGATGCCAAGAATCATGAAGATGTGTGCACATTATCTCGCTCGTATTCCTTTCATTCAATGTGCCCACTTCCCAACACCATTTTGACCATTGTGACTATGAGCGGGTCATTATTAAGCAAAATCCTTTTCAAGCTTTCATTTCTTACCTCCCTGAAGGCTGCTTGCTGCTCCGTTGCATGCAAATAAATTGGGGTATTCGTGCCAAACCATACCAACCCCTCTACCAAGGCCGCAATAACAAATTTTGAACACCCAACCATAGGAATCCACCGACGATTCCAGAGACCAGTTAGGTGAAACCTACTAGCACACCACCATTAACAAAGCAAAAATACCAAAAAAAAAATTAATGTGCTAAGCAACTAACACAGGTCCACATATTAATAATTGCCACAAGATCGAAGCTAATCCGCCACCACACAAACGAAGCATCATGTATTAGCTTGGCAAGTTGTCCTTATACCATCGATTTCATCCTACATATTTGGCTCTAAGTGTGAGGCACTCCTTAGAGAACGTCCTTTAAACCAAACTTATTAAAACTTGTACTTCAACTTTAACATGGGCGCCAACCTCTCGAAGCTAATACCACCTCACCAACACACGGCCTGACATGTATGCCACCTATGCCAACTAGCCAATGCCCTCTGCCAGCTTGGGGGGCTGCCCTCTGAACCACCCAGAATAAAATTAAACATTGTTGGAAAGTGTATATATTAAACATTTACAGAACAATATCCTATACACAAAATATTTCATTAAAACTTGCTTCTTTCTAAATTAATATTATCCTTTGAATTCCAAAATCCTCCAAGATAACAACAACTAACCTTTATTCTTCTTATTCATTTTTATCAAGTATAAAACCTTCTACCATAATTAAACTATAAATTACAATGCATATCTAGGTTCTTAATAACTTTATAAATGCCCATAAGACCAACACATTTCTCCCTTGAAATTCATAGGTTGAAAGTCCCAAGATAATATTTTTTATTCAATATATGTACTTGAAAGACAAAGATCAAAAGGAAAATAATCTTGACCAATGGGATCTCCTCCCAACCATAGAATTGGAAATCAATCCACCATCAAGCTCTAAGGGTGACATACCTTTCCCTTACACACACCATCCCTATTTGCAAGTGTTCCTTAGAAAAATTAAAATACATACTATGCATAGTGAAAACACACATACTATAATTCATCACCCTAACCCTTAAATAGTTATAAATATTATGAGAAACTAAAACAAGGTGGAACTCCAACAAAAAAAACTAAACATATAATTTTAACAAATACCTCAAAGGGATCTAGCAACAAGTTGCACATAAAATTCAAAACATAAACAATATTTCATGCATCTTAAACAAATATTTACAAAGGGGTAGACCTTATCAAACCAAGTAAAAATCCAAAAGGTGATAGCATCTCCTTCTTCAGGCCATATTCTTCCATTCTTCCTATTGGTTAATTTTAATGAACCGAGCTTGTCTCACTGGTTATCTATGAATGTGCCAAATTCAATAGTCAATAACTATGAGGGATTTGCCAATGAATAGGTGAGAGGTTGTTAGGCTTCCCCCCTCCACTTTGGGCTTTGCAAAATCTATGAGGGTGATCCCTACAATGTATTTTTAGATACTATTGTGCCAATTATCATATACAATGTAATTCTAATAGATAAATTCTCCTTTAATTGCTTAACAAGTGGAAACCTTAAAGATATGGCTAATCCTTATGGTAACATCACATTGAAGCATGAGAAAATGTTATAAATTTAGCTCGACATAGATTCACATAGAAAATGGATATTGAAATTGATTTTGAATGTAGTTTCTAAGAAAGATCCAAGAAATTGTAACATAACATGGCCAATGCCTTATCCTAGGGTGGAGAATCCTAAATCACACAATTGAGAATACATAATAGTATTATTCCTATCATAAAAAATCATATCAATGATGCCTTACACTATTATACTAGAAACTTAACCAGTAATACTTAATTATCCATACATACATTCACATAAACCTCCATTCATGTTAAAACAAATTTAACTCACTCTTTTAACAAGCATAATAACCATGAATAAACATTCAAGGAAATACAAGAAGATGAATAAAAGTAATCTTTTATTGCTTTATATTCAAAATATATGCAAAGTATACAATGGAGAACATTGGCCTTGAATATTTTCCATTTATGTTCCAAAATATGAAAATATTGTTATCATATTCACCATTACAAGACTCAAAAGACTCGTAGAACCTAGAACATGCTCATATTCTATTATCAAAACCTGGTTACAAAATTTATCTGAGATCAATGAACTAACAATGCCATAAAATTGGCTTTGAATTCCCTTCTATAAGAACAACGAAGAAAAATAAGCTTCAGACCAAATTGTACACATGTCATGTTTTCATTTGACATTCACATTTACATCCAAAGGTAGTTATTTTTTCCAAAATATGAGGGAGAGGTTCACATAAGACAAAAACTATTTCTCATTTGTTGATGAAGATTCTCCCACCTTCCAAAAGGCTCTTTAGTCAGTGCCAATTATTCTTTCCATGAGCTATACACCCTTTTCCACATTTTCTAAAACTTCAATATGAAAAGAATAAAATAAAGAAAGGAGAGAACACCAAACCATTTCCACATTTATATTCCATGTCATCAATTTGAAACGGAGAAGAATGCAATATCTGAACTTTGATATATCTAAAGGTTAATCTGTACTAGTTCCAGGCCATGTATTGTAGTTCTCCTATTGTAACCTTTATTATTACAAATATAAGATCAAAATTTTCATCACCACTTCATCATTGTAGGAGCATACTCATCCAAGATGTCAACATATTTTCTCTTCCAGAGTTCAAACTATTCCTCAAAAGGCCAGTTAAATGTTATAACTTCATCAACCTTTTTTTCGTATGGAGTGTACTTTATGACTGCCTATTTAGCTTCCTTGTCAAACTCCTCAAGGAAAACTCCAATGTGGGTGAGCTTATCCATACTATTTTTCAACATCTCCATATCTACTCCATCACAAATTAGCTTGTCTTGAGTGGCTATCACATTATTTTCTTGGTCCTTCCATTCTTGCAAAGGTTTAGCCTCACCATTTTCATTTAAAATAGATGGAAGTAGATTGAAGCTCCACTCATCAAACCTCTTCACTAAATCCCTAATTTTCATTTCCAATGGTTAAATCAACCATTAGAATTCCTTGATTACATTCATAAGCCTCGGGGTTGGGACAATGCCAGAAGGTTTATTTACATCATTTTTTTCCCTAATGGCCATATCTCTCAATTCTTATGCTCTTGGGATCCATTTATCCATCAATGGGATGGAAATCTCTTTATCTTGGTTTATGGATGTAGAAAACCCTACTTTTTGAGGATGTCAAACACTTGAAATGCACTGCAACAACTTTAGAATGTTTTTGAATGTTTTTTTAAACAATAATAAGCTTTAAAGCAATATTTTATGGTGAAAAAATTCTTGAATTTGGTAGAAAAACATAAAATCTGCCATTATTATTCGTTCACATGAACTAGAATGACTTAATGATGTGCTTTTTAGCAAATTTAAATTTCCACTGTATATCTCATCGTGATCTGGATCAATGTGTGGCCAAGATGTGGTCAAAGAAGTTTGAATTTTTTTATTTTTGTGACTCAACATCCACTAGGCCCAATTCTTTCCATGTGTGCATCATTTTCATTGGCTTCATGGCCCCACCACACTTTACAAGTCATGCCAAAATCCACGTGGAAGTCACCTGCTAGCTGTCTGAAATCTGTAAGGTTGAGATCTATAGTCGTGGGCTAGTGGGCAACAACCCTGATCAACCTAGTGGCCTCCAATGTGCACTCCTTTTAATCTCCAAGCCTAACACTCATATAGTTATCCTCCGTTCACAATTAACGATTCATATTAAAACATCTCGTGGAGAAATTTTGCGCATGCACGTATATCTCTTTAGTAGCATTCCTTTTAACATTACCATAGTTGTTCAAGTTATGTCACCAAATATTTCAATGCCTTCTATAGTTCTGTGGACAGCAGCGATGATGCCACATGGTGCTTTCCCACCATCCCTCTAAGAGTTGAGAACTGATAGTGGGTCTCTTGCAGGCTCACAAGGAACAATCGGGATTAAACCGCAAGGTTGTATCTAAGTCATCAATATCACCACCTTTCATCACTGATGCCATGAAGTGTCGGTAAGACCTGCCACAAGGATGGGCAGGTGTCACCTACCTGCTATCGCTCTGGTTCATTTATGCAATTATTTTATTGCCGCAAGCTACTGGGCATCCAATGAAATGTATTTGGTGGGATGCAATGACCATTGCTTGAGAATTTTTAAAGGCATGTGCATTTATTTGTGACTTAAAAGGGGTTGTTTTCTAAGATAACATGGTAAATGGACTTAAGCATTTCACAGATCTAGACTTAGGATATAGTGCCAAATATTTAAGAGACTTCAAACCTACCTAAAATTTGACAAGATTAAAATAATTCAACGGGTAGTGACCGATAATCCAGCCATAAGCGGTTGGTAAGCAAATGAGTTTAATGGTTCAAGTCATAACTTGAAAAATTGGGAACGAGCCAACACTAGTCACCTACAAATCAAACTTACACAAGGTTTTTTAATACTTAGGATTTTTCTTAGGGATTTACGACATAAACAAAACCCTAAATGGAGGAAAAACGAAAAAAACCTAAACCATAGGACACATACTAGACTAGAAAATACAACCAAATATGCATCAAATATCAGTGTAACACAAAAAATTTAGGGTTTCTACTAGTGGCTCCAGTTGGGGACATTTGTTCTTCTAGAATAGAGCAAGATCTTAGAATCTCAAGGTTGAGCAGACCAAACCCAGAGAACAAAACCAAGGACAACCCATATAAGAAAAACCAAGCAAACTAAAGCAAAATCATTCCAAACCCAAACCTATATACACAATATACATAATACTACAATGTGCATGGAAAAGAAACATACCTCAAGAGAATTATTCTTTCAAGAACTATCCACGCACTGATAGCTCAAGAAACTCTCTAGTTAAAATTTGAAGATAGTACGAATCTTCACCATGTGTGTTTGATATCTGATAAAGATCCAACCATAATGCATCAAATTTTCTATGCTTTCCCTTAGCTTGAGCTCTAGCATTCCACATCATCACCATGTTTCCTACAAACTTTCTTGGAGAAGCCTTTTTGTCATACAAATGTTTGACTTGTAATTGCACTTTAGCATTTTAGTTTTGAGCTTCTCTCCTTATTTCATCCAACTCTATCAGAGCATCAACCCTATATTTCATTTCATTACAAATATCTTCATCATATTATTGTACAAATTTGTACATTTTTAGCAAGTTCTTTTGAGGTAGTCTTGCATCCAAACCATATACTAGACCAAATGGAAAATTTACAATAGATTTCTTAACAGTAAACCTATCTGCTCAAAGTACAAGCTTTATTTTTTAGTCCCATGCTTTCTTATTTTTCTCAATCACCCTTTTGATAATATTCATCAAACTCATATTACTTGATTTTGTCTGACCATTTCCTTGTGGATGATAGGGAGAAGAGTAAGATACCTGAATTCCATGCTTGTCAGAAAAATATCTAAAATCATCTGATCTGAAGCACATGGTACTATCAGAAGAGATCTTCTCTGGGACCCCAAACCTATCAAAATGTTGCTCATTAGAAAATCAACCACAACTTTTCTTGTTGCTTTCTTTCAAGGGATTTCTTCCACCCACTTTGTAAAATAGTCAGTGGCAACAAGAATCAAAGAGTTTCCTCCATTGGATTTATCAAAGATTTCACTAATAAAATCAATACCCCACTGTTGAAAAGGGGCTTGGACTAAAATTGGTCTAAGTGGAAAATTTCCTAAAAATTTCAGCTTTCTTGAAAAACCTTTAGCAAGCATCACAAGTTTTCATAAACTTGTGGGCATCTTTGAACACTAAGGACCACCAAAATACCACTCTCAATTTTTTGTGGGAAGTTGTCTTTTCCATGTAATGGCCTCCACAGACTTTGCTATGCATTTCTATTAGGAGTTCCAATGCTTTCTTTTCATCATCACATTTAAGTAATACACCCTCTGGACTTCTCCACCAAAGTTCATTGTCAATTATTACATACTTAATAGCCTGCAACTTCAGGGTTATTTTTTCATTATCTGCCATTCCTTCACAACATTGCATAGTTTGTAGATATTGAACAATCCACCCGTGCCAACCACATGTTTGCATATCACATATAGGTGCAACATCTACACATTCTATCTAGTTTATTTTATTGGCTTCCAAGTTTATCTTGGCCATGAACTTAGCTAAACTATTTCCTCTCTCTAACTTGGTTATTTGGATATCTATATTGAACTCTTGGATTCTATTAAACCACCTACACCTTCTACCTATAAATTCTTGTTGAGTGAAAATATCCTTCATTGCAACACTTGGGACATAAGTAGTGATTGTAGCTCTCCCATTAAGTAGGTTCTAAAATTCTTCACTACTTTAACCAATGCATAAGCTTGTTTCTCTATCATATCATATTTGAGTTTTGTGTCCTACAAGGATTTTCTAAAAAATGCAATGGGCTGCTTAAAACCTTCTCCATTTTTTTGCAATAGTACAACTACAATTGTGTGAAATGATGCTAAGGAAAAAAATTGCATAGGCTTGGAGAAAACTAGTTACTTGAATACTGGATCCTCCTTTATAGCTTATTTGATACTCTTAAATTCCATACTAGGCTCTTCACTGCAAGTTACCTTTTCTCCTTTCTTCAACATTTTAGATATTGGGCGGGTAATCTCTTCAAAGTTTGTTACAAACCTCCTTAAGAAATTGATCTGTCTAAAGAATGACTAGATGCCTTTGACATTCTTTGGTTATGGGATTTTATCTATTGTTGCCACTCTTTTAGGATCAGTTCTTATTCCTTCTTTTAACACGATATGGTGAAGCAACTTTCCTTCTTTCACCCTAAACAAACATTTCTTGGGATTCAAGGATATTCCATAGTCAATTGCCTTTTTAAATACCTTCTCCTAGTGCATACAATGGTCTTCTTCTTTCTTGTTGTATGCTATGAGGTCATCTTGGTAAACTACTAAGAATATATCAATAAAGTTAGAAAAGTCCACATCCATAGCCCTTTGAAATGTAGCACCTACATTTGTTAGGAAAAAAGGAATCCTAACATAAACATAAGTGCCCCAAGGGGTAGTAAATGTAGTCTTATACTACTCATACTCCTTAACCACAACTTGATTATATCCAAAAAACCATCCATTATAAAAAAATCTCATAGCCAGTCACCTTTTTAATATAGATCCCATGTTGGGTAATGGATAGCTATCTTTCAATGATGATATGTTTATATTTATAAAATCCAAACAAAACCTTATATCACCATTATTTTTCCTCACTGGCGCTAAGTTTGACACACATGTAGAATGCATAATTGGTTTGATGATACCAACTTCTCTTAACTTGACCAATTATTCTTGCATCTTAGGTGCCAATGTAGGATTGATTGGCCTTTTCTTTTGCCTAAAAGGCTTAGCATCAATTTTTAAAGGAATCTCATGTTGAAACAATTCTTCGAGCTATAAGATTTTAGACCATCATAAGACCAGGAAAACACATGCTTGTATCTTCTTAACAAGGCAATCAACATTTCTTTGACCTAATGGTTCATTTTTGTCCAAATGTAGAATTTCTTAGGAGCATTTTCTATGCCAAGTTTAACATCTTCCAAATCCTCCTTATGAGTAAATGTTGGTTTATAATTTATCCTATCAGGGCCATCAAAGACCCTCTCCAAAGAAAGTAACCCTCAACTAAATGGTTTCATTGTAAAACACTTTCTTTTCCATCCACTTCTTCTACAAAATCTCCAAAGTCAATTTCTTGACCTTCATATTCATCTACATACTGGAAGAATCTCAAAATGTCACCATCATCATTAACAACCTACTAGTTCCATATATTATCAGGAATTGAAGGTCTGATCTACACTTCAACTTTTGAAATTCCCACAAAGGTAATGTCATGGTCAGAGTGCACGATGTTGGCAAGAGAATCTGGCACTTGATTCTTACTCCTATCCAACCAGTCAATACAAAAGGCCTAAAACTATTCTATTGAGTCCCAAAAAACCTTTTTATACTATTTCAACCTATTATTTTTTTATGCATATCTCGACCTAACTTGAGAAACAACAAACTCTAAATCTCCAATAACCCTTAACTTCCTAATTCCATGTTTCTCAGCTAGTCTTAAGCCTAGTATCAAAGCTTCATATTTAGATATATTATTTGTACTTGCAAATAGCAATGAAAATGAAATGTTCAAATTTTTACCACTAGGGGAAATGAGTATCACCCTTGCACCTATTCCTTCCTTTGCGCAAGCACTGTCAAAATGCATGCTCCACAACTCATCACTATTTGCTTGCTGCAAAACTTCCTTTTCAAGAGGTGCAGGTTGTCCATTCTCCTCTTCTGAAAACTTTTCAACTATGAACTTATCATACCAGTATCCACAAAGTGAATTATTTCCTCTTGATCAATAAATTCAATCATGTGTGGGGCTCTGAGCTCCCTCACAAGGTTAATGTATTTTCCCTCAATGGGAAAAGTAGAAAAAGACATGCCACACTACATGCTACCTCCCATAGAGGCACTCCATTTTCCTGACAATAACATACCATAATTGGGTGGGATGTCCACCACAAATATACTCATGACAAATTCCTTAACTGGAAACACAGCTAGTCTATATGGGACATTTGTAATTACTCCAATGACTAGGATTTCTCTTGAATCCATGTCATAACATTTGACATAAGCACAATTTATCTTCAAACCCATCTCCTTCATGATTTCAAATGGAATGATGTTAGATGAAGCTCTCGAGTCAATCATACAATTTTCAAAGAGCTTAACATCAACAATTAGAGTCACATAAAAAGGATCAATGTTATTTGGGAAAGCTATGATAGTACTTTCCAATTAAATCTAAGAGATCTCACTAATGGCTCCCTTTACTTCCTCTTTACTTGATTTCTGATAACTTTAGGCTGAGAAGAAACCCTTTTATCATCACCAGTTGTAGTAGCACCATTAATAAGGGTCAATGCCTTTTTTTTGTGTTCCTCAACCCTCATCATTTATATTGTTGCCCGGATTGTCACCTTGACTTGGGAAATTAACTAAAACATGTGAGTGGTCACAATTCACAATTCTATTCCTCAAATTGTGAGTGTTTCTAGCTTGTGCAACTAATGCTACTATCATCCTTTGATATTCCTCATCAGAGGGTCTTCATAGAGATACATTCATTTTATTTGTTTGCAAAGCAAAAACATTATGCTCAACATTGTCATCTTCATTAGGAAAAATATGTTGATGATACGCATCTAATTTCTACCTTTGATTTTCAACATCAACCTCATGTGACTCTTCTTATGAAGAACACTCTTCTTCGACAAAATATGATCTATGCATAAGCACATGTATCTCCTCATTGTTTTCTTGAAATGACTCATAGTCATCAAGCTCATTTTGTTCTTCTTCAAACTTCTTTGCTACTAAGCATGTTTGGGAAGCATGTGGCAATTGGAAAACAATACACAGGGTGCTTCATCAATAAAATTCATAGAGTTATTTTGTAATGGATTAGGAGGAACTTTACTTTGTGTATTCTTTTGATTATTTTGAATTGGATTTCCATTATACCAATTGGTGTTATAAGGATGATCTTGTATTCTAGGAGGTCTTTCATTTCTTTGGAAATTAGGCTTGTCATTTGTTAGTCCCTTTTCTTTCCTAGCAAGTGTTTAACTGATGTCCTTCATGGAACTTACAACCTTATATATTTTCTCCTCAAGTGAAGATCCTTTCTATATAGAGTTTTTTTCTTCCCTCTATGGGTTCTTTAGGATCTTGACATCATCTCTCCTCCCTGCCTTTCTTGATACTCTTTTATTATTTTTATTGTGTAATGCAATCTTGAAAACCTCTCAATGTTTGGGGATTCTTGTCTCACAACAGATAACTCACTTTTGAATCAAATGCATTGCAATAATTAACCAAACACACATTATCTTTCAACCTCAAGTCAATAGGTAACCTATTAATAGCTTTCTAAAATATGGTATTGAAATTAGTAACCATTTCATTGGATCCTCTATAGATATTATTAAACTCACTAAGCAAGAACCTTGCATTTGTCTTATTGCTATATTGTTCTCTAAATATCCTTTTAAATTCCTCCCATGACCCAATATTTTTTGCTAGTAAAGATCTATACCATTCCTTTATATCTTTAGTGAGTGACTACATAAATATTTTCATGATAACATCTTTAGCTTCAACCTCAAAGTCATCCATGATGTTAACAAATGGGAGAGTAAATAAAATACCCCTTTCTCCCCTGTACTTCAGGCTCTATTAAACTTGGGAGGGTGATCCCAACAATATATTTTAAGGTACTTGTGTGCTGAAGTACCAAATACACTATAAATAGATGTTTCTCCTTTAGATGTTTAATAGAAACAATACTATAAAGGCTTGTTTCACCTCTACAGTAATGTCTAATTGAAACATGAGAAATGTAATAAAACAAGCTCAACAAACAAACAAACTAACAATGAAATTTGATTTAAAAGATGATTATCTAATGTATTAACTAACACATGTAACATGAATAACAAACTTAGATCAATGCCTCATCCTTGGAATGGAGTCTACTCAAACACATACATAATCTGATGACAATTTTCACACCTGACAATATATGAAGCTCTGAAATGTTGCACTATAGCATTTCAACATTATGTTTTAACCTTTACTTCTTACTAGCATCCTAGCACTTAGCCTAACATAAACCAGTAGCTTCACTTAAGCATTTACATACATTATTTGAATGGACAAGCAAGAATAAAACTAAGCATCCACTGTAATCCAATGGAAATGAATAAAATAATTCTTGATCATGTTATTCATAATTTATAAAACCAATACATAGGAGAGTAAAATAGTCTCAAATTTGAAACATTCAACATTATTTTTCCAGTATTGTACCCAAAATTACATAAATATTGATAGAATCATATCCTAAAACTTAACTCTAAAATGCTTTGTATTCACACTACTATAAAAACCAGTTCACTTACCTTTTTCCTGCAAAATATTTTATTCTCTTTTGTTCATTTTCACCATAATTTTCTCGAGAACTTTTTACAACAACAAAATAAATTTTATTTTGTGTGTGAAGACTCCCAGTAGCCACAATCAGACATCTCCAATTTGGTGTGAGAGATGAAAATAAAATCAATGATGGGCGATGGACACAACAACCATTTCTCATCGCTAATTTCAACTTGCTTTTCCACTGAAAAATGGAGATGAGCATTGTTCTGGTGAACATTCAAAAGTTCCTCTAGTCAATGAGAAACAAAATTTTAGTTTCCCCTTGCACAATAATAATTGAAAATTCACATTTTAACTGTTCACGTGCTTCCATCGCTTATTGCTATTATAGAAAGAACATGGAGAAACCAGTGAGGAACAAAATTTTAGTTTCCCTTTGCGCAATAATAATTGAAAATTCATGTTTTAACTATTCACGTGCTTCCATCGCTTATCGCTATTGTAGAAAGAACATGGAGAAACTGGTGATGCCTGATGAAGAAGCCAACCATGGTCTCGCCCATCGCCAATGTGCAACAGGAAAGGGCCTATGAATCCGTGATGGGTGATGAGAGGACACAGCCATGGCACCATTACTAATTCAAATAGGAAATGCAAATCAAAATGGTGATCTGCGATGAAGTTCTCGCGTGAAACCGTGCTGCCATGTTGTCGTGATTTCGACCAATCAGAAGTAAGAATTACACTTTCTTTCCCTTATGAACATTTGAAATGTGTTTTATATTTTCCCCTTTGTATTTGCACAATATTTAAAATATTCAAAATATTTTAAATATTGACATTTGAATTTTTAGAAGAATTTTGACTTCTAATTATGCCTGTGGACCAAATGGAGAAATTTATTGCGGACAAACGGTGACACTTGGAGTCGAGAATTTTTGTGTGTGGCCATAATCAATTGTTTAGAGAAAACCAATTTGCTCAAATTTTTCCCATCTCTTAAAATTCAAGTACCTCCTTTGTAAACTGCCCTTGGGACGTGTTTGCCGCAACAGAAGTACATTAAAATAATGTATCAAATGACCTTCAATCTTGATGAAAATGGGGCTGTAGAGGTTTCAGATGAAAAAAAGAAATGGGTTGTCCCTATATTTTGCAAATTTCAAACTTTTTGGGACACCATTTTTGGCCATATTGAAAAAAAAAAAACCCCATTAAAACTAATCCTCGGAGCTTGAAACTGAGTAGGAATGTTACCATTTGACCCAAGAATTCATTGCAACAAACATAATGGAAAAATGATTCCTGAAGTGAAAGATATTAAATTCCAAAGTGACTCACTCAGGATTTTCTGCAATTGCTGATTCTGAAACACTGAAAAATTTCATCTAGAAATAGGCTTTGAAAAAATATCAAATGAGGAGTTGGAGGGATACAAACTGGAAAAGTGGTGGATAATTATATAGAAAATCATGGGGAACATTCACTTTGATGTGCAGGTCATTAGGTTGCAAAAAAAAATTCAAATGTGAGGCCACTTTCTGCAGATTTACACAGTTTAGTTTGCAAATCTGAACTTTTTGCAAACGGATTCAAACTAAAAAACCTAGCAAATGGATTCATGGGGCTATTCCAACTGACAAGGGGCTTCATTATAGTGTAAAGAATTATTGAAAAATATCAATTGGGCTTAATACTTAGCAGGCACAAAGATACAACATCACAAAGATGTCCTACTCAGAAAGGTGTGACATGTGCAAACAACAAACCAACTTCTAAGCCTCCAGAGAGGGGCATCAAAAAATTATTAAAACTAATCATTTGAAGCTCCAAATGGACATATCTCATCTACAATAGGTGTTCAACAGTTCCCCAAAGTGATTTTTCATGACAATCCATGGGTGTCAAATTATAACACTAATACATTTGACTGCAAAATATGATGAAACTGTCTGACAAAATATGTAAAATTCGATGTTCGTCGGGTGCTTGTAAAATTTGATGTGTAATTTACAATTTTTTGAAAGTTTATCCCTGATGTTCATCAAAATTTCGACGAACCTGGGGTTCGTCGAAATGTCACCTATTAGTTTCATCGAATTTTCGACAAACATGAAAAATTTAAAAATTTCAAATTGTGGCCGGCATAAAGAAAAGTGAGTTCACACCTGATTTATTGCGATAGTGTTTTGCTCTACTTGAGACAATTTTTGGAGAACTAAGGACAATTTTCTTGAGAAAAATAAGAAAATATTCAAGAAAATATTGCCAGGTTGAGGGTAGTCATTGTCTTTTTGTAGAATTCACTTGTGAAGTCAGATTTGTAGTTCCAGGTTTGAAAATCACATTTTAAAGCAACATCTCATCAGATTTCATTTTTTAGAGGTTAAGGGTTTTGAGAATTTCATGTCTAGATTTTGTTGTGTGGAATCACCATAAGATCACAACCAAGGAACAAATTCTTGTGACTGTAATTATGTGATCCATAACTCTATTGGTCATGTGGCATAGTTGTGCTATAACAAATATAGGATGCATTCATGTGTGACCTAGGTTTAATGTGGCTATGTTGTGATAGAAATGGAGGCACTCATATAATATAGTTAATTCAGGCTGTATAATGTAGGTATCAATCATCATTGAGTGCATTCAGGTTGTCTCAAGTTTAACAGGTTATAATGTAATTATAGCATGATCAAAGAGTGATTACCTCTTGTTGTAATAAAGAGCCTATAACTCTGGTTGATATGCAGAGTGGTTGTGTTATATCAATTATGTAGTGCATTCAAGCACAACCCATGTTTAATGGGCTATTCTAGAGAGTGATCAAGATTTTCTAAACCTTATGAATGTTACTTGACATATACTTGCATAATCTCAAATTCCTTCAGAGGCTTTTGAAGTATCAATGTATCCTATATAGGGTTTAGAATGATTTCTTTTAATTAAAAAAATTAATAAATGATGTATTTCCCTGTAATTAGATAATGTGGAGATCTCCTAAATCTACCCCAGCACACTATCCTCTTTGGCACCGTATTCATTACTCAAGCTACTAGGTTTTGCATATGACATCTTTAATATCTTCATGATCGTGGCTTTTAAATAGATCTCAGACTTTGCTTTAATCCTTTTCATGGTAACCCTTGAGTTCCATAATCCACCTTCAATCTCTTCTAAGAACGTTGTCTTAAGCTAGACTACATAGTATGCATATAAAGCAAGTCCTTCATACCTGCCATTGTTCCAAACCACCACTCACTGCCTTGCTTAAAATGTTGCCTCCATAAGCACAATAGCATGTTTTAAAATCATGGTTGCCAGTGATTGACCATTAAGGTCACCACTTTCATCATGAAGATACAATGAGATTTTTGTCTTCAAACTCAAGGCATTATGGAAGATAACATTGTGAATTGTTTGTTGTGTACGATTTTATTTTCTTGCACATTTACTGCTTTGCTAACTTCCTTTAAGACTGGGTATTGCACCCTCAGCTGCAATCTCAAACAACTCACTCAATATCACTTGAAGATTCATTTCATGAGCATCCTTCTATAAAATCAAACTATGCCCTATAGACTGCCTACTTACTACAAGGGACTTATTGTTTCATGGTATTGTAGTTCTTAAGATCCTTCAACCTTATTGACACTACTTCACAGTCCACAAGGTATTATTCACTATTCTCCCATCTTTGGTGAGTCTCAAAACACTGCTTAAACATGCAATCCACTACCTCCATTACACAATATTAATGGCTAAGAAGAAACATTGAACCTATGATTACCACTGTTACTTCATTTGTACAGTCATTCCTTGATTGCATTTTCCTTGTCCAACACTATCAAAAGCATTTGAAAAACTCTTAAGGTCAGCAAGGGGGTAAGGAAACTCACTGTTAAAATCTCCACTTTACTATGCAAGGTTTGAGCTTTATTATCTTGTCACTGCTCAGCCTATTTTTGACTATCACATCTCAAGTGACTGTCATTCTTCTTACTGTAGATTGCATTTACAAATTTCAGTAAGCTACATAGTGTGCTTGTTATTGGATACAATCTTTAGATTGCAAGATTTTGTTATTACCTACAATGTCTCAATCTTTCTGGTATTGCAACCTCATTAATCCGCTATAGTTATGGTTTATATTTCTACGGAGGCCTGGGGTTTGTACCCTAATCATGCTCTTACCAATGCTTCTGTTGTTTTTTATTAGGGCTCTCTCAATGTTGAGGGCCCTAGGGATAAGTTCGTCATAAGAAGTGACACATTGCATCTTTAACTAAAAGGATAAATCTGTATTGACATTAGCAATGATGATTATGACTTGTTGCTCCTTAGGAATGGCTCACTTGCTCTTACTAGCTCGCTACCTCCATTGTTGTAGGAATTTTGTGATCAAGTTCAATATTCTGATTTTAGGAGTCTTAACGGTTGGAAATCATAGTAAAATAAAAATTTAATAAGTTTTGGAATTAGCATTGTAAAGTGTTTTGGGGTCATTAACTTTTGGAGCTATGTTCTCTTTTGGGGGTGGTTGCATGCCAAATTTTTTGGTGTAAAATATCGAATTATTGAATTATGTTACTTGTCTATGAATAAAATTATTGGAGTGTGAGTTTGATATTTTTTGAAGATCTAAATAGTCAAACTTGGTAAAGAAAAATCATGTTTAATAATATTAGTCCAGAACAAAATGAAGACAGTTGATAGATTGTGGGCTAGATTGAAAAGAAAGGGTGATGGGAAATTTTATTCTCCTTGCAATAATTGCAAGGGCTTAAAGAAGAGATGAATTTTAATCACAACAATTGAGAAACATTGTAAGGCATGGTCCGTTGAAGGGGGCATGATTATCATCCATTAGTAGAGATTGTTCATTATATGTGTTTTATATTAGTTGAATTTGTAAATGTTTATATTGTTTTAACATTTTATATATATATATAATCGATTGATCATGATCATGGTTTATTTGTGTCTATCATTATTATAAAGGTGGGGTGCCCTAGGCAGATGATATAGTTATCATTTCGAGGAGAATGTGGTTTTGCAAGCGGATGAACATGGAGCTGTGAATATCGAAGATGAAGTTAATGATCCTATGGAAAAATATGATCATGCGCCATAAAACACAGTTGAAGATGATGATATGAATACATTGATCCATGCCACATTTAGTGGCAGAGCTTATCATGATGATCAAGATGACTTTGATGATGTTCATGATTTACCTGTACTTGACAAGGCATATGAGCCCCTTTATGAAGGCTTCGAAACAACTCTTCTATCTATTGTATTGTTGTTGTTGAACTTGAAGGTTATGAATGGTTTATCAAACATAACAATCTCACGGATGTTAAGGTATGTCATAGATGTTATTTTTTTTCATCTATTTTAATTGTTGTTAGTTCATCACTAGTAAATAAAGGATGAAATATGTACCATTAATATTCTTTACATGAACAAATTATTTTTTGTTGTAGATTGATTGGTGAATTTTTGTTACAACCATCAAATATTTTACCTCACTCATATTGAGATTTATGTGCCATTATGAAAGATATCGAAATGGAGTATCAAGCAATAGATGCATGTCCCAATGATCATATTATATATTGTAAACAATAGGAATTTGCAATAGAATGCTCAGAATGTCATATCAGTAGATATCAAATAGATCAACTAATAAAAAAGGTGCCTCACAAGGTTCTTCATTATATTCCCATTATTCCACATATGCAACGATTATTTAGGTGTGAAAGATTAGCGCAATTGATGGATTACCATGCATGGAATAGAAGTGGAGATGACATTCTTCGAATGCCTATAGATGGTTCTACATTTAGGGACATGGAGGAAAAATGGCCATACTTTAAAGAAGAACCTCGTAGTCTCAGGCTTTCATTGGGAGTGGACGGTGTCAATCCATTTGGAGAGCTGAGATCTGTTTACTCAGTGTGGCCTATTTTTGTTATCAACAATAGCATTCCTCCATGGATGTCAATAAAGAGGGAGCACATAATGTTGTCAATGATTGTTCCAGGTATTTGTTTACATCAATTTTATTTAACATAGTAGCATCTCATTTGTCTTATTTGTTGCATAATGACTTATATTTTTTTCATTCAATAGTCATGTACATTAATTTATATATATTGCAATAAAATGGATATAATAATTATGTAATGTTTATGTTTATTCAACTAGGTAAGTACCAAGTTAAAAATATGAATGTATATATCGAGCCTCTTATTGATGAGTTACTAAAGTTATGGATTGGCGTCACTATGTATGATGTCTCTAGACCTATAGGACAAAGACAATTTCAATTCCATGCAATGCTTGTATGGACAATTCATGATGCCCTAGGGCTAACACATTTTTGTGGTATGTTATAACATTCAACTGCACTTTAAAAATATTTAATTTGATGAAGTAGATATTATGAATGTTTTTAAAATAATCTATTCATTATATATAATTATAAAAATTGACATATTTAATCCAATTATATACCATCTTGCAGGTCTTCAAACAAAGGGAAAATTTGCATGTCCAATTTGTGGTCCAAAGGTGAAATCTTGTCGTTCAAGAAGTTTAGGAAAGCAGGTATTTGATGAGTATAGGCACTTCCTCCATAGAAATCATAAGTATCAAACTACTGAAAAACATCTTTTCAATGGGAAAGAGGAGACTACATCAAAACCACGAAGAATGTCACCTCGCCTATGGAAGTTGGAATATAATATAATTAATCGTCAAGGTTATACATAGGATCAAATTGTTTATCTATCATATATGATATGTTTTGAATTTATATTTTTATATTATGTTGTGTTTACTCATGTTGTAATTGACAATGATTGTCGTTGTTAATTTGTTTAACTTATATGCTTTATGAAGGTTGTCAAGGAATTAATGGCTGGATTCCATAGGGACTAAAAAGTTATCCCAGACAATTTAGTAGGTTACCCTACTATGAGCAACTAGCAGCTACAAATTGTGTATTTGTTTGATACAATGCATATCGGAAAGAATATAACAAAAATATTATGGAAAATATTGGATGGAAGGCATGACAAAGAAAAAATTGTCAAAATTTGTAGTGACATTCAGGTAGCCAATCATGCAATGAAAAATGTCATTCAATTAAATAGTGATGGAGACCAAATTAATATAAGTTCCCTTCCTTGGTTATTAACAGAGCAACAAAGCAATGCTATAAAAGAAGTCATACAAAAAATTCAATTTCCCACAGGATTTGCTGCGAACATAAAAAATATAATAACAAAGAAAGGTGAATTTGGGTCAGGGATGAAAATGCATGATTGG
>VDFB02054279.1:0-30590 GCA_007258455.2 Sequoia sempervirens | reverse complement strand
TCAGTTTACAACTTTGCATAGGGTGCATTTCTAGGTGATAACAATTACCTTTTTAGAAGATTTTGGATCCATGAGGACATCAGAAGTATCTCCTTTAAGGAGAGCATTACAGTCCTCAATATGTGGTGTAGATGTGTTCTCACCACCATAAGATAAAGAATAATTTTCATCCATACAGAAAATAGATTCTCCAAAGTATACTCAACAATTCAAGAGACACAAGAATTGAAGCTTATGGTGATAAGAAGGAAGATTGGAATAGACACCCAAGAATTCTTCTAGAGCTTCCTCTAATGAGAAAATGTCTAAAGGAACTTCATTAAATTCTACCTTGCCTTAATATATTCCAGATGAATTAGTTTAAGAGGAAGAGTTTCATCAGAAACCATATTGACGTTCAACCATGGCTTCACCTTAGATGTTGTGGGGCGGTATCAAATCTAGTCTTAGAGTTGCATGGATCAACCTCTAGAGGGACTTAAATACCTTATTCATCATGCCCATAACCTTTACCTTTGTAATCAAACTTATAGAAGATGTTAAATCTTGTTCCATAGCATGATTGTAATTCCTAAGGAGGATTAGTATAAAGAGTGTAATCCATACTATAAACATCACCCTTCTTTACAAAAGCATAATCAACCTTCTGAATAGAGGCAGATGAGATTTTTGGAATATCTAGGTGGATTGGATCTACCCCGTACTCACTGATGTAAGATTCAATGAAGTCCAAAGATCTTTAATTGTCACCCAAAAACGCATTCGGTTCAAGAGAAGAAGTGGAATAGACTTAGGAATTTCTACTTTAGGAGGATCTTCTTTCAGAAAATATTTCTTGAGAGTACCTTTGGCAAGAGGTATTGCGGGAGTATATGTCAACATATTGGAATACAATGAAGGAATATAGTTCTAAAAGGTAGGTGTAACCGATGCATGACCAGCTGCTACCATTTTACATAGGTGTATAGCATCAGGGTCAACCTTGATTGTAACTACCTAATTGTTAACAACAAACTTAACAGAACCATGAAGGGTAGAAGTGACTACTCCTAGTTGATAATGAGTCCAAGGTCTACCTAAAAGGAGATTATATGGTAAAGGTCTTGGGATAACAAACACCAAGGTAGGAATGGTAATTGGTCCTATCCTTAAGGGAAAGATAATAGTGACCAAATATTGTCAACCAAAGTTATCAAAAAAATGAATAAACAAAGAAGATGTAGCAAGAGAACTCGAATCAACTTTTAACTTTAGGCAATAGATTGATACTACAAACATTGAGTTTTGAACCAGTATCAATGAGACTTCATCTAATGTTGACATTATTAATGTAAATAATTATCATTAATGAATCTTCTTTCTTTTGTACTTTTGGAGGTGGGAGTTCATGTGGATAGAATGTAATATTTGGTGAATCCGCTCGAATATGCTCTTTCAATGCATTCACATCTTTCGGCCTAGTAGAAGAAGGTACAAGAATATTTTGAAGAGATTCTTGAAGCATGCCTTGATAAACTGAGGTAGTCTGAAGTAAATCCCAAAGTGAGATCTTAGCAAGAGTAACACGAATTTTCTCGATAAAATCATATTTAATTTATCGTTTTATTGGAGGTTCAAGTGCTTGAGAAGGACGCAAATAAGTAGATTGATCAACAATTTTTTTATTCCTTCTAGCATTATACGTATGTGCTATTGCATATAAGAATAAGCTTTAAATTGTGTAAAATTTGTATGAAGATTTGGAGAATCATTATTAAATGGAACACCATGAATAGAATGGACTCTCTTCAGAGAAGGACTAGCCAGAGTCATGTAAATGATTGGTCTCTTAGGCCTTTCAGGGGAAGCTGAGACTACAATCATATTTATGGACTTCTAGTCCTGTGAGGAAGGAGATTCTAAGGGTAAAGTTTGTATAATTGGTTTTTGAAAAGGAAAAGATGCCTCTAAGAAATCATCTAGGGCATCTTCTAACATATCAAAATCCTATTCTGAGAAGGCATTATCAAAATCATTGAAATGTTGAACAAAAATATCTAACATGGGATTTCACTTGGGTTCACCAAAATGTAGAGGAAAGCATTTTTTACCCTCAAGATGATTGGATCTCAAGGAGCAAAATTATCTCTCAACTACCTTAGTTGACATGGCTCAAGTGAACTAGAAATAGAAATGCTTTAAAACTAAAATCTAAGCTAAATTTGATAATGAATGTAACAAAAAATCTCAAATAACTCATATATATAGAATGATAAAAATACTTAGATTGTAGAAAAAGGAAGCACAAAATATATGGAGTGTGATACGGCCTTGGATGCCAACATGCCGTAAAGAAATTTGTGTGCTTGCACTGTCATCTGTACAGATCAAGCCCAAAAGTTTCCAAAATGAGATATTTTATCAGCTTAACCTGTCTAGCATCTACACACATGGAGAAGAGGAAAAATATTGGGTTTGTATAAGGATTTTCCTCAGTCTAAACCCCACTTTGGTTTTTCCACCTCCATGAATAGTTAGACAAGATTAGAATGCATAAAAATTAAAAATGTGTGATAGAAACAAATCTCGTTGTGGAGGAGAACCCTTATCAGGATTCAAAATGCACTAGATGATATCAAAGGATGTATGTTAAGAGATGAGATCAATAAGAGACAAGAAATAGAGCATTACCAAATGTTGTGGCCCCTCTCTTGAGATGATAAATGTGACAAGATCATGTGTAATAAAAGTCCTTGCTATTGTGAGATGATTTCTATCGAGTTTCGGTAAGAATGAGATTTGGAGAGCTCTGAGTTCAAGATGATGCAGAAACCTTTGAAAATGAGAGAGAAGAGAGTTTTGTTCATACACTAGATAGGAATAATTGTTATATTCATGTTTGGGCATTGAGACATGCATCCCAAATGGTCTGTACAAAATATTCCCATTTGAATCAAATTTTTGTGGGACGTTTGTGCATCATGTATACATCTATGCACCACATTGTAGTCTAACCAATTTCCTCTAAAATACAAACCACAAGCTACGAATGCTTTGTCCTTTCCCTCCATGAAGTTGGAATCATGAAATCTTGATTATGGATTTTGTCATAAATACATCAGACATAATGCATAAGTGTAAAATTAACCTAGGGTACAATTTTTGACTCTACACAACCATCAAGAATAATGATTAGTGGCCTATGGCCATTTATGATTTACCACTTCTTCTATTGATAAAACTTTTATCTTTTCAAAAATATCATTTATAGGACTTTGACATCAATTTTAATGATGACAACTATTTCATTCATTAAAAATATGTTATCTATGAACTCCTTGACATCAATGACAATCTCCAATAATATGTTTAATATCAATAATTCTAACAACTGGTTTGGAATTAATGACAAAAGTTCTAACACCATTAACCACAAGCAAATTATTATTTCTTAACATCCCCTTTCTATCTCAAGCTTGTCAATTCAATATATGCCAATATGTTATATTGAGAAAATTTAGAAAATACTTGTATGTTGAATTATCAAACAACTCTCATTGGAAATAAATTTTTAAATTTTCTCTACAGTTCTTGTTTCCCTACATATGTCTTCTTGTTGGCTGCCTTCCACAACCTCATATCACAAGCATTACAAGCTTCTTAGACAATAATTTCACTATGTTGTGTGGGACTTTTGTTACCTACCAAGAGAATCTAGTGAGCTATATATTATTGATGTCAACAAACAAGGTATTGCATTATTTACTAAGTGATTGTCAAAGCTATGAATGGTATGCCATATCACCAAAACAAGTTTAGCACTGATGGTTAATTTTATCTAAATAAAAAAGATTATATATTAAAATAAATGTGCTAAACATATATAGTGAAATTTTAAAAAAAGTGGGTAGCATAAAATAGTGTTTCAAAGTAACATTAGAGTAATTGGTAATAAAAAAATGCATGGTCCCAAAAGAAACTGGAAAAATTCAATAGAGTAAAATTTTAGGCCCCATAAGGGAAATAGTTTTCAAATTGTTAGACAATCATTAAAAATAAAAGTAACATTAAGCAACAAGGACAATACCAATATTAAGAGGTGGCTCTTGTACATTAGGGTTATTTCACCCACCCCTTCGCAATTCTCCACCATCCTTAGGTTCACATCGTCATTAACACTTGTTTCATCCTATGTTACTAGGTCCCTCAAGAACCCCCCCTATACTATTATGGGTCCAATTTGGATCCAAGGATTTGGTTGGTTCTCCCAAGGTTTTAACAACCTAGAACTACTTGGGCACCCCGAGTAGTACATTGGGTGAACCCAAGCTGAACTTGAGTGAACCTAGAGGGACCCATAGCGCCTAGGAGATTTTTTTGTTTAAAAAAATGTTGATATATTAGTTTTTTTTTAATTTGTGTTCCTAAGCACCACAAGTTCCCCTAGGTTCCCTTGAAAGGGGTAAAGGAGATCATACACATGTTAGTCAAATATAGGTCTTTAAATTGGAATTAAGTCCAATTTCTACATTGTTAGAATATTTGTGAGTTGGAAGCACAAGTTCTATTCATACCACAAGATATAAGACAATAGCTACTACATAGGATTCTAATCCACTTGTATATATTAGGAAAAGAAAAAGAGGCACGAAAAAAGGTAGAACAAAAATGTTCAAAAAAGAAAGAGATGGAACCAAAATAATATGGGGTGTTAACCATGAAGATTCAAAGATTTTCCACACTTCCCTTTTGTTCATAAATGGTAAAATCATTGGAAAATAGAGCTTATATATTTGAAATATGGAGCCAAAAAAAATTATAGCCTCAAAACCATAAAGCTTCAAGGGAGATCAATTTGAATATTATATCTATGAAAATCTCTAGCATTAATAATTTAATTGTAATATAGACTCAAAGAACCATCCACTCAGAGATCAATTATAATAATTTTATTGGCAATTATGAGTATCATTACTTTTATATTTTATAATTTTAATAATTTTAATGTATATATTTATGTATGTACATATGCATATATATGTATGCACAAATGTGTATACATTAATAGTATAACTCATACCCGTAACCAAGGAAAAAAATGACATAACCCCATACTCAATACCCATACACGTACTCAGACCTTCAACTTAGTGTAATGTTGTAAAATTGCACCCCTTGCAATTTTACATGCATTCTTATATCCACTTTGGTGTACACTCCCTTAGCACTTATGTAGGCTCATTTTATCCCTTGCATTAGCCTTTTTCCCTTCTCAGGATGCTCAGGACCCCTTTTCAGCAACTTCCCTTCACACGTTAGCTTTGCATCAAACCTTGTGCCTTTCCTGTTCTCATCATTTTGTAGTGTGATGTGTCTGGACACTAGCTTGTCGCGCAAACGTCCATGCGCTGCACTAGCATCCTATGAGCTTTCAAGCATGTTTACCACTTGTCAAAAAAAAAATTGGTGGTAATAGCCCAAGACGCCTTGTAGCGGCTCGGGAAGCTTCTTTTCCTTCTCCTCTCCTTAAAATTTGTATTTTCAATCCATTTGGTCTTCTTTTGGATCTCTCCCTCTTGGAAATACTCTCTGACTCTTGCTATCTTGCTTGCACAACTACATCTAGCTTGCTATAGCAATACTCTCAAGCTCTCTTGGAAATACTCTTTGCAACTCTCTCTTGGCTCTCGCAGCCCTCTCTTTCATCTTTGCCTCTCCCTTTGGCTTCCTTAAGCCTTGCAGCTGACATCTCCCTTATTTCATGCTTGCAAGCATTCTATGATTTCACACATCCCCTATCTATTGCATCTCTATTTCATGCTATAGTTTCTCCTCCTTGAGTTGGGATTGCTTTTATCACTTCATACTTGCTTTGTTCACTTTCTCTATCTATTTGGTTGTTCGTGGAGGTGGGAACACCAAAATGGGGGTTTGACTAAGGCAAACCCCTATATAGCCCCAACATTTCCTTTAGATCTTATGCATACAAGTGTTGAATATATTCATGTGCTGGAGGCTTCATTACTTGGGTTGTTGTGAGAAATTTCTCTCTTATCCTCTTTAACTTTATCATTTATACTTCTTTATTTAAGTTTTGTTATAATTTGCTACTTTCCCGCATTCTAAAGTTTTTAGCAATCAGAGTTTAAGTTTTTAGAAGCTTTGTGTCCTCTGTGATAAACTCAGATTATGGTTTGTACGAGATGCCAACGTGCCTATGGGACTCCACCGTGCCTTGTTTTCATCGTCATTCCATGTTGTTGTCCTCTGGCCAAGACCTTGTCAGTTCATCCAAAAACCCTTTGTGGCTTGCTCTTTTTGATTTTGAAACTCTCACTTTGTTCCTTGAGGTAGTTTAGGGCAGTTCACCCCTTGGGAATCTCTTAAGAATAAAGAGACTCATGAGTAGTGAATCCCCCTTCTCTACATTTTGGTGAACCTGACGTGAATCACAACTTTTTTCAAAAAGCTAAGAATTTATTTACCCCAACTTGGTGGGGTCATAACTTTTGACTCGGTGCTTAGAATTCAGAACCATTTACACTGTTGGAAAAGTCTCCAAGAGGACTAATTCATTCCCTAAAATATCATGCCTTTGGTACCCAAATTTAAGGGATAGACGCAAGTTTAGACCACAAATTCTGCTCTAAAGACCTCCGAAAATGCAAATTACTAGAACTTAGAAAATACCGAAAAAATCTAAAAATCTTGATTTTTGGTTTTTCTCAATTCTATTACCCCTGGATTGCTCTGGATGAACCGACGTGTCTATATCTCTATTTCAAAATGTATTTTGTATCTTTCTTCCTTCTATCTATTTCCATCTTTATTAAGAAGCTTCAAGAAGTTCTCTTGCAAACATGTGAAAGTGAGTTTTTCTCTCCTTTCTTATTATTCTTTGTTGATCCCTCTCCTGAGATTCCTTCTAAGGATGTTTTGGCGCAAGAGGATGAAATCATTAATACCTTTCTTAATATTACTCTACCTTCTCTTCATTCCAATGCACTATCTTCTAGAGACATTACATTTGTGAATGATGATTCCCATCTTTGTTCCAACACACTCTCTTTTAGAGATGATGTATCAGTAAATGATGAAGCTCCTTTCACATTTAATCCTCCCTGGATTGATGTTGAGAATATTTCTTCAAATAATTATTCCACAAGTTGCGATGATTTTGTAAATGTAATCTATGTCTTTGTTGCCCCTCAAAGGCCTAAGATACCGGTCATTTATCTGACTCTAGCTAGTCCTTCTCCTCAAAGGATTTGTTCTATTGACGGTGTCCCATTTGATAGTGATTCTCTTGATATTTCTAACACTCCCTCTTATAGAGTGGTAGCCCATACTTATAAGAATAAGTAACCAAGACTTCCTCAAGCACCTAAACCTACAACTAAAGCACCTAGTGATTACAATCTTGTCAAGTAACTTCGAGTTACTCCAGCTAAGATCTCATTGTGGGACTTGCTTCAGTCTACTCTGGTTTACCAAGGTATGATTCAAGAAGCCTTGCAAAATATCCTCTTGCTTGCCTCTGCTAGGCTGACAAATGTTAATGTGTTGATGGCTCATATTCTTGTAGATTCGTCAAATATCAGGTTCTATCTACAAGAACTTCCACCCTCAAATGTGCAGAAACAAGAAAATCCTTTAATGATTATAGTTAATATTAATACTATCGGCATTAGACGTACTCTCATTGATGTTGGTTCAACGCTCAATGTATGTAGCATTGATCTATTGCCTAAGATTAATATTGATTCATCTTCTCTTAATGCTTCTTCTGTTGCCATTCATGGGTTTGATAATGTGGGTTGACAAGACCTAGGTACCATAGTCTTTCCTTTGAGGTTGGGACCCATTACCGTACCCACCCTTGTATATGTTATGTCAGGAAAGTTACCATATAACCTTCTTCTTGGTAGATCGTGGATTCATGCTATGTGTGCAGTCTCGTTTACCTCGTATAAATCTATTAAGTTCATTAGCAATAATTGAGTAGTCACAGTCAGGGTTGACCTTGAGGCTATGCATCTATGTGAGATGGTAGTTGTCGATCAGGTTTCAGTTGTGCCTACTCTTATCCCTTTGGTATCTTCTAATGTCTTGACATCTACTCTAGTAGTACTTGTTACAAAGGATACTCTTGAGGTAGATGTCCCTAAAGAAGATCCTTTTGAAGCAAGAAATCTTATGTCTACTCCTTCTACATCTTCTCAAAAGAATGGATGTCTTGGTGATGATTGGGGTTCTCTAGAATTTACATAATCCTTCATTGGAGAATACAAAATTGACCCGATCCACTCAAGCCTTCCAATAACATCATCCAAACCCGCCATAAAAGATGATTATTCTTCTGTATTGTGGGATAATGTAAGCAATAGTTGTAATGTCTGTAATGTCAATCCTCCTCCTTCTAAGAAAGATGATTGCACTTCTATTAAAGAGGCTAATGTTGGAATTAATGTCAAGAAGGATGATGTAAATCATGTAGAGGAGTATAATACCCATTGTTGGAATAATACTCTCTATGAAGATCCTCCTCCTTCTCAATATTTGTAGACACATTATGGCCATGGCTTTAAGCTTGTCTCTAAATATGACTATGAGTGTAAAGGTTGTGGGCATAATGAACAAGGCATTCAAGTCCCTATAGAATTTGCACCTTGAAAGCATAACTTGGGGCTTGGTTTCTTGAATGAACAATCTAAATAGAAGCCATGATTGAATGAAATGAGCTCGGCTCAACCTCACTCTCTTGGATTAATTCATCCTCCATTGTATGCTATCTTCATGTCTTCTTCTTGTGAGCAGTCAAACTTTTCTCCACAAGAGAAAGGGTTGCTTCCTGCTCCTAATTCTTTATCTGAGCAAGAGCATATTTTGTTGAGGCTTCTAAAATCCCACTTGATTACTGTTCCTTCTCCTACACCTAAGAAATTTCATAAGCATGATAAAGAAAAATATTCTTTATGTGCATACCATCGAGTGCTTAGCCATTCCACTAGTGAATGTAAGGCCTTGAAGGATAAAATGAAACAAGTTATTGATTTTGGTATCATCACTCATCTATTTTATAATGCACCTTCTTCTTCTTCAAATGACAAGTGATATCGAGGTCTACCTCTATCTTGTATGTTCTAAGCATCTTGCATGGTTCTCCTCCCCTATATGTTGGGGGTAGTGATAACTTATTTTGGAGATGTGTGTCCCCCTTAAAGGACCCCCTCTCTTCTCTCTATCTTTCAATTGGAGTGTATCTTAAGTGGACCCATTTTTCTCTTGAAGGGTTCCCAAGGGACTCCCCTTTGAAAGTTTTTCTCTCGAATGAGTTCATTGGCGTCTAGCTTGGGGGCAGCCTGACCAGACTTGTCTTTTTTGTGGCCATCCTACAATGTAGCTTGCAGTAGCCACAGGCTTCTCTGATTAGTCTTGCTCTGCAAGACTAAGAACCTGTAGAGCTCCTTTGCATCAAACTTTCCTAACATGTTTAGTCTACAGATTAACATGTTGCTTTGCAGGTGTTCCTGTGAAGTTTCTTTTCAATCAACCTTGCAAGACCGGGCACCTATAAGGACCAATTTGACTCTGTGGATTACCCTACATCAAGCTTCCCTCATGAGAGAGTACTTGGGGCACCTTCTTTGCAAGTCTAAGGACCTATAAAGCACTTTCATCCTATGATATTTGTTCATTGTTGGTCTACGAGCCTCAGGTGCAATTTGTTCAACTCTGTAGGAGAGAGTACCTACAAATCCTTTTGTTTTCCTTATGTAGGTTTGTGGATCTACGGTGTATTTGTTCAACTCTCCTTGGGTTCGAGGATTTGTGGAGCCGTCTCTCTTGGACTTTTCATTCCTTTCTAGCTTCTACATCTCTCACTTAAATCCTCTTTCTTCTCAATTGTGTATACCGGATCGAAGATCTACATCTTCTTCATCCTAAGTATATGCTCCTCTCTTCAATATTGGTTGCTTCCTTGACTTTTGGGTGCATTCTTCTCTTTAAGCAATCAATCCTTACCTTCTTCTCTTTGTCTAAGAATTCTTCTATATGTTGTTCTTTTTTTAATTTGGGGACGACGCATAGTACTGAGATAACCTTTTACATAGAGGTTTCTTTCACTTTGCTTACTCAAATCCTTTAGTTTGTTGTGTGTGTGTGTGTATGTGTGTGTTTATGTTCTAACCCTGTGGTGTAATGGATTTTTTTGTTCTAACATTGTCTTGTGCAGGTTTTTCTTATCTAATGTGTTTGTTTTGTATTTCTTTAGCCTAGGGGCACACTTCCTTGGTTTGAAGAGTTATTTGCTTCCTCTACAGTATCCTTTTGGCATCATGATGTTACTTATGTTTAGTAGATTTCCTTTAGCGTGCATATTAGCATAGATTCATATGCCCGCTAAAGTGGGTCCAAAATGTAATGTCATAAAATTGTACCCCTTGCAATTTAACATGCATTCTTATATCCACTTTGGTGTCCACTCCCTTAACACTTATGTAGGCTCATTTTGTCCCTTACATTAGTATTTTCCCTTATTAGTATGCTCAGGACCCCTTTTCAGCAACTGCCCTTTGCACGTCAGCTTTGCATTAATCCTTGTGCCTTTCCCTTTCTTGTCATTTTGTAGTGTGATGTGTCTAGACACTAGCGTGTCGAGTGGACGTCCTCGTGCCACACTAGCATCCTACGACATTTCAATTAAATGACTGCTCCTGAGAATTTTTTCCACTTTTCAACAAGTTTTGTTGGTGGTAACGGCACAATACACCTTGTAGTAGCTCGAGAAGCTTCTTTTCCTTCTCTCCTTAAAAGTTTTATTTTCAATCCATTTGGTCTTCTTCTTGATCTATCCCTCTTAGACATACTCTCTGGCTCTTGCTATCTTGCTTGCACAACTACATCCAACTTGCTACAACATCACTCTCAAGCTATTTTGGCAATACTCTTTGCAACTCTCTCTTGGCTCTCACAACCCTTTCTTTCATCTTTTCCTCTCCCTTTGGCTTCCTTAAGCCTTGTAGCTGATATCTCCCGTATTTCATGCTTGCAAGCATCTTGGGATTTCACACATCCCCTATCTATTGCATCTCTATTTCATGATATGGGTTCTCCTCCTTGAGCGGGGATTTCTTTTATCACTTCATACTTGCTTTGTTCACTTTCTCTATCTATCTAGCTCTTCGTGGAGGTGGGAACACCAAAACGAGGGTTTGACTAAGGTAAACCCCTATATAGCCCCAACATTTCCTCTCAATCTGACACATGTAGGAATTGAAGATATTCATGTGTTGGAGGCTTCATTACTTGGGTTGATGTGATAAATTTCTATCTCTTATCCTATTTAACTTTATCATTTATACTTCTTTATTTAAGTTTTGTTATACTCTGCTAGTTTCTTGCATTCTAAGGTTTTTAGCAATCAGAGTTGAAGTAGTTGCTTTGTGTTCTCTACGATAAAATTGGTTTATGGTTTGTACAAGATGCCAACGCACCTCTTGAACTCCAGCGTGCCACACTGTTGTCTTCATTCCGTGTTGTCATCCTTTGGCCAAGACCTCATCAATTCGTCCAGAAAACCTTTGTGGCTTGCTCTTTTATATTTTGAAACTCTCGCTTTGTTCCTTGAGGTAGTTTAGGGTAGTTCACCCCTTGGGAATCTCTTGAGAATAAGACTCATGAGTAGCAAATCCCCCTTCTCTACACTTAGGTTTCATCCTCCTCAAGAACTTTCTACATTTTATTCTAGATAGATCTCAACAAAGAGATAGCAAGCTCAATTTGAGGGAATTTACTTTAGTAAAGAGGGGCCCACCCATGCCACTAAGAGGACATAGAGGCATGATGTGGAGAAGGAGACCACCCACCTTGATGGCTAGAAGGTTGAAGATGAGGGGTCCAACCAAATATTTTCTCATAGGTAGTGATAGAGGAAAAGTGGTGTCTCTCAAAGGATTTGTTAGATTAAATAGGTAATCACCTAGTAATTCATCAGGGATTAATTAATTATTAGGTCCCCTTTTACTTTATGCACTTAAACTAAACTTAGGAAATATTTTTCATTATTACATTGTGTTTTTTTGTCTCATAACATAAAATGAGGACACTTGTCAAAATCAAGTGATATTCTCACCTAGGTTTGATCTAGGTTTTCTTTTTTATTTTCATAATATTTCATTCATTTTTAATCATTCATTCAAGTTATTTTGCATCAATACAATTTTGAAGTTGAATAGAAAATCCATTTTCCTTTTTCTCTCAATTTATTATAGGAATTTTGGTTACGGGTGGTTTCTAGGAGCTATGGGGTTCGCCATCAACTCTAACATGGTATCAAAGCACCAGATCTACAATTTCCTATTCAAATTTTAAGAGATCTAGTCTTGAGTAAAAATAAATCCATCTTGGAGAAAATAGACTTCATCGTTGCATTAAAAATTCCCAAAAAAACCTAATATCAACTATCAAATCATCAAAATCTAAGTTGGTAAAATTTTAGGTGATTTTTTTAGGGTACTATTTTCAAACCTCAAAAATATGTATAGTCATACGAAATCTGTATGATCATACGAAATCCATATGATTGTATGGATATGTATGTCATATGATATCATACAAGTACAAAACCATTAATGATGGGGTCTATACAAAATTCCAAAAAATGATAATAATAGTGGCAAAATTTATTAAATTTTCTAATGTACAATTCTATCACCATTGTACTCTACATGTACAGAGTTTTGCCAAGTGTCATCAACACTGTGCCGAAATATTTTGGCAAAGATTCACCACTAGTTGGTCATTATCTCACCACTCATCTACCAAGCCCTTGAGCACCAACCACTAGTCATATTGACAACTAGGGGCTCAATCTAGACCCTACATGCTAGCACTTGATCTACATATGATCAAGTGCTATTTTTTAGCCCCCAGCTCCTTTTCTACGCCAAATTGGATAAATTGAGTAAAAGCAGGTATATCTTGGGCATATGAATTCAGATTTTGGAAAACCATATATCGTTGGAAAGCTAGTTCTATCCCAATTCAATGGTGCTACTATTTTTATAGATTCTATTATTGGTGAGTTTTATTAACATTTTAAATCATATCAAGTTGTTTGCACTTCTAGGGTCATTACTTTTGACTTTGATCTTCATTTTTTACAATTCTTGCATTAGTAGAATGTTGGTTCAGTACTCTACACAAATCTAAGACATGTTTTTTCTATAATATTACCAAGTATCTATTATTTTCATTAGATATCAGATTTTCATTTTTTGGCTATTTTCTTGGAAAATATGTAAACATGGCCAATTGTTTTGGATCAAGAAGTTGTTTTCCTGCATTGTGAGGATCTATCTTGTTGTTTCTCTTTCAATTCAATATTTTTTAATCAAAAATCATGTATCTAACCCACATATCTCCACACACTTCATACAAATACTATGGGCAAAAAAAAAAATGGAGATATATTTGAAAAACAAGGGTTATATAGAGTGACCATTGGTACAAAACATAAACCAATATGAGCTACAGATCAAAAAAAATGGTTTAACATATGTGATGAGGATTTTGGGACATTATGCGTGTCTATTTATCTTGATCTTCTCCTTCATATTGAAAAACTTGCACAACACCAAATCAGATCTAGACACAATTAGAGTCCTTGTTTGGGAAGCAAGATAAATTGAGAGGATTTTAGTTGGAGAACAAACTTATTAGTTTGAATCCTACAAATTTTGGTATCATCTAGGAATTCATCACCAAAATCAATTCTCTCAAATTATAGTTGACTCAATGTGGTATTGAGAAGCATAACTCTTAGTTGATTATTTCCATCTTTTCCAAGCTTGGTCTTGATTATTATTATTTTGTTTCCACCTTTTATGCTACTAGAGATGAACTTGGTACTAGATTTATTATTCCTTCCCTTGATGATTTTTCTACATCACTTATTAGAGAGAAAACAAAGTTGGTACAAATGGGCACATTGAAGTCTTCATGTAGCATCATGAATTGTCAACCCTAACAATTTCACACTAGGTTTAGCTCCCCTTATGTGTCTAGACCTAATAATGCTCTCAAATTTCCCTTTTTATGGACATTTTTTGGAAATCAAAATAAAATTGGGAATTAATGTTTAATGCTCATCAAATGGTAACAAAAGCCCCAAAATTGGTCCAGACGATGTGGGTACTACCATCATCTAACCTATTTTGGCTCAATTTTAAATATGTCATTGTCAGCATTTTAACATTTACGAATCCAATTTCATTTGTCAAATTTTGATAATTAATTGTACAAAAATAAAGAAATACATATAAATACAAGTCTTTTTCACCATTTGAAATCCTATAAATTTTGGAAATACAATGGTGCATCCTAAAAAAAGTCAAGAGTAAAATAAGCAAAGTTTACAACACTTATTATTAGTAAAGATTCATGTTTGCAATGCATCAAGTTCATATTTGATTTTATGCAAGTTTTATGTTCATTTTTTTTATGAGTTATAACACTTGTAGGACTTTTAATAAAGCAACCAATTCTCCTTGGATGAGATGAGTACAATGACTTCAGTCCATCGAGGAAAGAAGATATGAGTGAAAATTTGCAGAACTTATCAATTTATCATTTGTTTTATCCATTTTTCCTCTGCCTAACGAAGGGTAGGCACTCTTTACATCATCATAGCTATTGTGGAGGTGAAAACACCAAAATGGTGTTTGACTTAGTCAAGCCCCTATATAGTACAACCATTTCTCCCCTCTCTTTTGTGAAGGTGGTAGATCTGAAGTGGATTTGGGAGAAGATCGAAAACCTAATTGTAAGATCAAGCATTTAAGCTCCATACTTCAATGAATTAGGGCAAGTGGAATTAATCCTCAACAGATGAAGTTCAAAAGTTGATTCCAAGAAGGAGAAACCTACACAATGGAACCATCTAAGACTTTTTCACTAATTCCTTAGATCTTCATTCTCAAGACTATGGTAGTAGTGCCCCTATCCAAGCAAGTTGAACCCTAATTTCTATACTAGGTTCTTCAATATATGCACTCTGCTATGCCATTGCAATTCCTAACTTTCAGTTTTTTTTTTTTTTTGTATTTGTATCAATTTTTTGTAGATTCATAGTTGACCTAGATATACATTTGCATGATCAAATAAATTAGTCCTTAATCAACATTCAACCCCAATTTATCCTAAAGGAAATAACCAAAAACCCTGATCCATCATTTTGGCTCTTTCATTGAGGTTAGTATCCAAGTGGGTGTATGTGATCAGTTTTAGTTCTCTCTAATGTAATGTAGGAGAAATTATGATTTAGATCTTAAATCCCTTTTTCCCACATCACAATTCCAAACCACAAGCTCTCGTTGCAACACAAGGAACCAAAGATCAAAAAGCTTCAAATAATAAAGACAAGAAACATAAATAGAAAAATTCTAAACGTAATGAACAACCAAAGGAATCACATTCACAAGATATCTTTGAGTCCTTTTCCTCTTCTAAGGGGAATCATCTAAGAAGGAGAGACCAACATGTGTGTAAACTTGGGACATAATGAGAATCAATATTATGCAAAGAAGATTGATGAGCTAAAACATTTTCTATAGAAGAGTAATATTCAATTGCCTTCATCTACGTCATCCAGTACATCCCCTTCTTGTGCACCATCACTTGCACAATTTGGTTTAGCTAGTGTGGTGAGAATAACATACAAGATAAAAGGTCATGAACTTTTCATGCACTAGTATTCAATCCAATAATTAGCATCTTGATTTAGGAGCTTCACATCACATGACTTTATCTCTAGGTATGCTCTCTTCATATGAAAATTGCATTTTATCAAATATAATGATGGGGAATGACATTTATATGAGCATTTGTGGGAAAGGATCTATTGATATTGATGATGGCACATTTCATGATGTACTTTGTGTAACTTCACTATCCTCAAATCTCCTTTCCATCTATTGTATTACACACAAGGGGGAAGAGAAGATAGTTGAGTTCACACCTAATTCAATGCTTATCAGAGACTTGAAGAGTAGAGAGATTATTGCAGTTGGGATTGTTGATCAAGCATCTCAATTATATGTTTTCTCATGCTTTGATCTTGATGATCTTGAAATTCCATTGATTGATTTACACTCGCATGCATCTAGAGTTGATCAAATATCTAAGGAGAAGTTTGGTCATTTGAACCTATGTACTTCCACCTACTTGGTTTCATGATCCTTATGTTAAGCTTCCACCTTCTCCACCTCTTACATTTTCAAATATTAGTTCAATTCAGTAGGATGCTTCTATTCTTTCAATTTTGATACAAAGTTATTTATTGGTTCTCACATTGCAAATATTGGGGATCCATGATTGAGGATTATTGATTCCTCTTTGATGATAGCTACAACCCACCTATCATCACTTCATCATTTCCTTTGTATTTTTTCTATAGGGATCTTCATAACTATTTGGATTTTCTTCATTGCATGTGACATCTTTTAATTCTAACATGTGGACACTTGAGTAGTTTTTTGTGGCACAGATCATGAGGCATTTTATCCCATATATTTTTAGGGAGTTACTTCTACATTGGCCATTGGATTTTTTCCTTCCTAAGGGGAGGAACATTGTTTGTCGATTTTGCATCATCATTAGTATTCTTCTTCGAGCATTCACTTTTCTCACAGAAGCTCCTTCCTTGTTGGGGAAGGTTTAGCGTCTCTTCTTTTCTCTCCTATGGGGGGATCTTGATTGTTCTTATATGGTTTAAGCAATACTTGGTGGAACATGTTAAGTGCTACATTATTTTGTCACATGTATGCATTTATTTATTTATTTTCTTTTTGAGAAGAGTTGTTTGCATGATTTTTCTTGTTTTTTCTATTTATGAGATATTTTTTTATTTGTACATGGGTACCCCATCAAGCCTTGCAGTTGGGACCCATTCATGCATCCATCTTTGCATTCTTCATTATATTTTTAGCTTCTCCCTAAGTTGCACTTAAGGGGGGTGTTAGAGTAAATAGGTAATCACCTAGTAATTAATTAGTCATTAATTAAATATTAGCCCCCCTTTTACTTAATGCACTTAAGCTAAACTTAGGGAAAAAAAATTTATTAGGTTATGTTTTTTTGTCTCATAGCATAGGATGAGGACACTTATCATATATTGGAGTAATTAGGAAATCACCTGATAATTAATTAATTATTAAGTCTCTTACTACTTTATTCACTTAAGCTAACCTTAGGAGTGTTTATTATTAGATTGGGCTAAATATAGGTTAATTATTAAGTCCCTTACTAATTTCATTGCATGAGATTAGAAAACTTGTCACAATCTAATCAAATCCTCATCTAGGGTTTTCCTTTTCCTTTTATAAGGATTTATCATTCATTGTAATTATTATTCAGGTATTCATTATTCAATACAAAAGGCATATCAAATTCTTTTGTAGATCAATCTTTTCTCTCTTGGTTGCATAACAAATCAATTTCTTTAATCTCTCATTTGTGATAGGTTTTTTGGTTACAGGTGATTTATGGGAGTTGTGGGGTTAACTATCAACTTCAACATGGTATTGAAGCATTAGATCTATGACTTCTTATCCAAATTCAAAATGATTCGACCTTGAGGGAAAATTTTCCTCATTCTGAGGCAAAATAGGCATCATCGTTGCGTCTGAAATGGACAAAAACCTAAGGATTGCTAGTTGTTTCATTAATTTTAGAAAAGTTGAAAAAAACAAAAAAAAAAGCAGTAGAGGCACAAAAATCTGTACGGACATATGGTCATATAGACCTATATGCACCTACTTCCATTACATTTTCGGCAAGTGCGTAGATCACAAGTTTTTACCAAACTCATTATTGTTATTTTTTTAAATAAAAATAAAAAATAATAATATTTAAAAAGAAAATATCAAAAAAAGAAAAGAAAAAAGTTACAAAGAAAAGGGATTTGTAGGGATGACACAATAGGGCGGGCCCACCAGTCACCCCTTCCCCACAGATCAACAACAACATAGCCTATTAGTGGAAATTTGTCGATTGCTTAGTAATAGCCCCATACCAGCTGTCGGATGAAATAACACACCAACATCCAAATAAAACACAATAGGCCACTAAAATATGGTAGCTACATCCCCAAAATCTCCAGTAAGGAATATGTATCGTTGTGCTATTTTATCCAGTGAGCTAATTTCGACAATCAACGAAGGCATATTCCTTCAAATATTTTGGCACTCATCCCAGAATATTTCAACAAATCACAATTTTTAGGGGGTCATATATTTTTACCAGCGATTGGAAATATTCCCAAAATACTCACTAACTTCAATCATATGAACAACCAAACGACCCCTTCAAGCCCCCCTCCTAGCCCTAATTTTCCCTAAAGGAGCTATTTTTTTTCTTTATCCATAACTTGGGCATACAGTCTCAAAATTAGGAAAATGATATATTGTTGGAAAGCTAGTTTCGAGCACTTTCCAATGTTGTAAGTCACATCATCAAATTTTTATGCTAGTTTATTTTATTCTCAATCAAATTCAAATGTTCATTTTTTGCTTCCAAGCTCATAAATTTTCACTTGTATCTCTGATTTTCACAATTTTAATGGTGTTGGAAAGGTATTTTAGAGCTCTTCAAATCCATTCATGTACTTTTTCCAAAACTTTCCCCAAGTACATTTTATTTAGTTTTTTGTGATTTCACATTTTTATCAATTACTTGGATGTATTGGCACATGGAAATGATTTGTTTGCATGAGATGAATTCATTTGATCTACTTTATATGCATTGAGGTTTTCAATCTCTAACTTTTTCATTTGAGGAAGTATCATGGGTTTTAATGTTCATCCTAACAAACAATAACTATGAGTCTTGGCAACACTAAATCCTAACACATATTAAGTGGCTTGATATTTTTCCTTATCTTTATGTACTCATACTTAAACCAGACACACCAAGGAGTTATTCAAAGAATTATCAGTGATCATGTTGTAGGGGTTATATGTTCTAGTGTTGATCTTAGCACTATGTGTGTTGTATCGAACATTGATTATCCCCACACACTTTAGAATCGACTTTGGGAGATTCATGGAGACCCTTATATCTCTCCATACCCAAGGGATCCTATTACAGATTGTCTCATTCCTCTTGCAGATGCAAATTCCATACCCTTTGATGACAATAACTTAGAGGAGCTTGAGTATATCACAAGTCTTGCATGTTTCGATGATTCAGAGACTTGCCTTCATGTTCCCACTCTTTAGATTGAGACTTCATCTTCATCTTCTATTTTTCTTGATTAGTTTGGCACCACCACATATTTGAACTCTATTGGTTTAGTGCAATAGGACATCCATTATCTTTCAGACACAACTACTTGGGATTTGTATCTTGTAGACATATAATCCTTTTTTGTAGAGTCTCAACTTATAGATTTGGTGGATTACTTTTAGGAAATTCATCTCCTCTTTATTGGCATCCACATCATCATTGTTGGCCCATCATCTTCATCTTTGGATCTTGTTCTACATCAATCTTCACTAAATTTTGGATTGACATCCTCTCTTTCTGACATGTGGACACTGTAGTAATTTTCAAAGGCACACATCATTTGGATTTGGATTCCTAATTCACCCATCCTTTTGGATTGGATTCTCTAATCACTAGTGGATCTATTATTTCCTAAGGGGAGAAATGTTGTTTGGAAGCATTGGATTATTTTATGTCTTCAGGCATTTATCATTGGCACAAGAGCTTTTTCTTTTTGGGGAGATTCATATCCTCATTTTCTCTCTCCTACTGGGGGGACATCTATTGTACTTATGTGAGAGCACTCCTTGGGGGTCACATTGATTCCTCCTTCTATCCTCCTTTCACTAGTGCAGTTATTTCATTTTCTCTCTTTTAGAGAGGAATTTTTACCATGTGGTTTTCTCCTTTTCTCTAGTTATGAGAGATTCCATTTTCTTATACATGGGTACCTCATCAGACCTTGTAGCCAAGACCCATCCATTCATCCACTATTTCATCCTTTATCAGTTGTTTAGTTTCTCCCTAAGTTAATCTTAAGTGGGTTGTTGGAATAATTAGGACATCATTAATTAATTGTTAAGTCCCTTATTACTTTATTCACTTAAGGTAAGGGTACCTCATTAGACCTTGTAGTTGGGACCCATCCATGCATCCACTATTGCATCCTTTATCAGTTGTTTAGTTTCTCCCTAAGTTAATCTTAAGGGGGGGTGTTGGAATAATTAGGACATCATTAATTAATCGTTAAGTCCCTTATTACTTTATTCACTTAAGGTAAACTTAGGAGTGTTTTTTATTATTAGATTGGGCTAAATATAGGTTAATTTGTCGCATTGTATGAGTTTAGGATACTTATCACAATCAGAATCAAATTCTCATCTAGGGTTTGTTTTTTCCTTTTATAAATATTGATCATTCATTGTAATCACCATCCAAGTATTCATTATTCAATACAAAAGGCATATAAGATGCTTTTTTGGATCAATCTTTTCTCTCTTAGTTTCATAGCAAATCAATTGCTTTGATCTCTTATTTGTGATAGTTGTTTTGGTTGTAGGTGATTTATGGGAGCTATGGGGTTCACTATCAACTTCAACATCATAATCTAATGATATCATCACATATGGTTTGATCTTGTGTTTATTTTCCTTTTCATAAGGATTCATTCATTTTTAATCATTCATTTAGGCTATTTTGCATCAATACAATTCTCAAGTTGAATAATAAAATCATCTTACTTTTTCTCTCAATTTATAATAGGAGTCTCGGTTGCAGATGATTTATGGGATCTAGGGGGTTCACCATCAACTCCAACAATATTTTTCTATTGGTAATGTGAGGAATCCTTGTTGAATACACCCAAATACTGAGAGGGGGGTTGAACCAGTATCTTCAAAAACTTAAACCCTTTTAGATCATAAACCCTTCAACAATATACCAATTTAGACTCTAGCAAGATCAACAATGAAAGATAATATAATTAACACACATATACAAGATAACACAAATTTATGTGGAAAACCCAAGAAGGGAAAAACCATGGAGAGCAATCTCTCAATATAGGAGCTCACTGCTTAAAAAATTACAAAAAAAATTAAGACTCGTTGCCTAAGGAAGCACACTGCTCCTAGAAGGACTTTCAGGTTAAGGCACACAACCTTAGGGAAAGATACAAATTAAAAGGACTTGTTGAAGGGACTCACTATTTGATAGCAGCATACATGAAAAATATGAAATTACATTTGTAAACAATACACTTTGTTGACTGAGGCATTAAAGCTCGTTTCTCTTCTATTTTCATAACTTGTTGCTTCAATTCATATTCACACTACACCAAACATACACACCTCTTGTAACTAAAATTTTATTGCATTTATATCCTTCGCAAGATCTCAAAACATCAATTAGGTCATCTAAAAAGAATACAAATAATGATTTCAACAAGTCAGCCACAAAAACATAATGTGTTCCTATCCAAAAGATAGAGAGGACCAAAAAAAATATTATTACATCTTCCATCATGATCCCAAACAACTCACATGTTGATGCACATCAATCCAAGTCAGCAAAAAGGAAACGTGTAGATGAAACGTGTAGCACAATATCAGTCGGCCCAAAAACACACTTGCAACTGAATTTACTCAATGTGGTTCTCAACAAGAGAGGTCAAGATCCAAATACATCTTAGAATAACTTCATATGCTATCGCAAACCCCCAAGCACATAGCACAAGAAAGAGAATGAGCCATGTTGGCTAGATATCCACAAATTTCTTAGAAAACCAACTCAACACAATATTGTGGTACCAAAGATATCAACCAATGATGTGCAGACCACAAAGAGATGTTCCATGAATCCAACAACACTTCTAAAAACTTATTTCACACTGTCATGCCACAAACAGCAACTGCAAACCAAACAAAATCATAACACTTCACCCTAGAAGCATAGAATACACAATCATGAGATATAACATTAATAGATCAACTTTTGTTACACACCATCACATGAAAACTAAATTGATACATTGCACAGGCACTGAGAGCATGCCCACCAAGCCGCAAGAGCAAAAACATCAATGCGGAGAAATGCAAAGCATTTTTTGGACCAATCCAAACAACCAACAAAGCTACCAATACATTTTAAATAACAGAAACCTCCTCAGCAACACGTGACCTAAAAAGATAGGAGTGCAACATCCACAAAGCACAAACACAGAATCCCAAACTGCAAGCCCATATCTTCAATATTGGAGTAATGTAGATCATTCTCCCAAATAGACTTCAACACAATTTCCTTTAGAGAACCTTTCACCAACTTGCGGAGACCAGAACTTCCTTGTAGCAAAACATACTTCCTTAGGAACAATAGGAGAGAGCATACAACATACAGGAGACCATCAAAAACATCTCTCCACCATCATCAATACTTCTAATCCTCATCTTAATGCTTCTAATCCTTATCTTAATATATCATCATGATATTATCTCTTCTGACATCAAACATAACATATCACTATAGAGTGACAACAACATAGCATTGTAGACACTAATGACAACAACATCAATGACAACCAATGTCAAATAACAATCTCACAAACATGTGCAACAATCGATCCCCAGATATTGACATCATAACAACCTCCTCAAGTTTTGACATCAATGACAACCAATTCCAACAATATCCTCCTTTGGCGTTGATGGAAATAGACACCTACTCACTCTCTCCCTTTGATAACAAGGAAAAAGGGCCACACACACTTGCACATTAAAAACATCAATACGTTCTCCCCCTTTGATTGACTGCACAACAATGCTTTCTCAACACTTGCATATTTTCTTCAAGAAATTATACTAGCTTCCCCTAACAATAGCAACCAACCACCTGCTCCTCTTGAGAGGTATCACACATCAATCCAAGAGAAAAAGATATGACATGAATTTCTTCCCTTGGATAGATGCATCATCTATGCATCTAGTTACAAAAAGGAGGGGAAATAACACCTAACTTTTTTTGGAGATACTCAAATGTATCCTTTGAAAGCACCTTATTAGTGAAGATATATGTAATCTGATCCTTGGTAGGCACATACTCCAATCTAACTTCTTGTTCTACAACCTTTTCTCTTAGAAAGTGTACTGAATAGAAATGTGTTTGGTTCTTGAATGCGTCACTGGATTCTTGGAAATGTTAATTGCACTAGTATTATCACATAATATTAGAATGGGTTCATTATATACCACCTTTATATCCTTCAAATTTTGTTTCACCCAAAGCACCTAGGTGCAACAAGATGTTGCAACAATGTACTCAATTTTTGTTGTGGATAAGGACACTGAGTCCCGCTTCTTACTAAATCAAGAGACCAACCTATATCCCAAGAAAATGGCACTTCCACTAGTACTTCTTTGATCATCCAAACATAATACCCAACCAACATCAATATAAGAATTCCAAAAAAAATTTATCATCCTTCTTGTACCACAAGCCATAATTTGGAGTTCCATTCAAGTATCTTAGTATTATTTTCACTACTTTCTCATGAGTTTTCTTAGGATTAGCTTGAAATCTAGAAACCAAACATATTGCATACATAATATCAGGTCTAGAAGTAGTCAAGTACAACAATCCTCCAATCATATACCTATAAAAAGTCTGATCAACCTCTACAGACTAATCAATTTTTCTCAAGTGAAAACTAATCACCATATGAGTACTTATTGGTTTGGAATCCTCCATTCCAAAATTTTGCAACATCTCTTTTACATACTTAGCCTAAGAAATAAAGATACCATCATCTAGCTAAACCATTTGAAGCCCAAGGAAGAAAGACAACTCACCAATCATAGACATCTCAAACTCTTTTTGCATCTATTCTATAAACCTCTTACACATCATCATCTCCACCAAATTTGATGTCTTCAACATATACAACCACAATCAAAATCTTGTATTCCTATACCTTAATGTAAATATCATTATCTGTAGTACCTTTCTTGAATCCTTGCTAAAGTAAATACTTATCCAACTGAGCATACCAAGCTCTAAGAGTTTTCTTGAGTCCATACAAATCTTTATTGAGTCTAAATACCATGTATGGATCTTCTGATAACTGGAAACAATCTAGTTTATCAATATATTTACTTCTTTCTCTAATCACCATTCAAGAAGGATGACTTGACATACATTTGATAGACTTTGAAATTCTTATGAGTAGCAAAAGCAAGAAACATCCTTAATACCTCCATTCTAGCTACCGGAGTAAAAGTCTCCTCAAAATCAATACCTTCAACTTTTGAATAACCCTTACATACCAATCTAGCTTTGTTCGCCACAACTTCACCATCTTCATTCAGCTTGTTCTGGAACACCCACTTTTTTCCTATCACATTCTTATCAATAGATATGGGAACCAATTCCCATGTTTGATTATTTTCAATCCGATTCAATTCCTCTTCCATTGCTTTTATCTAACCATCATCTTTTCTAGCATTAGAAAAGTTCTTGGGTTCTACCTTTGACAATAAACACAAATTTACTTGCTCACTTTCTTTTGCAAACCTTCTTTTGGTTAGCACACCTTCATTCTTATCTCCAATGATCTGATTTGTTGAATGGTTTTTTGGCACATACTTTGTTGGAGTCTTGGTAGCCTTCACTAGTTTGGGTTCTTTCTCTTCTTCTTCTTCTTCTTCTTCTTCTTCTTCTTCTTCTTCTTCTTATTCTTCTTCTTCAATCCAGGGACGTATATCAGATCTAAAAACCTCTGGTTCTTGTGAGATTTGATACAAATTTTAATCTAACATAACATTTTCACTTTCAATCATCTTTCCCAATCTCTTGTTTTAGCATATGTAAGCCTTGCTCCTAGTTGAGTAACCAAAAAAGATCCCTTCATCATACCTTGAATCAAAATTTCCAAATTTTTCTCTCTCTCTCTCCTGATATGACATTGGCTGCCAAAATTTTTGAAGTGTCTAACAGAGGGAGGCATTCCATACCATAGCTCATAAGGGGTCTTTATGCTATTAACCATCAACTATACTTTGTTAAGAAAATAGATAGCATTGTGAATTGCTTAGTTCCAATACATATCAGGTAGATCTGCATCTTTCATCATTGTCCTAGCCATCCCTTGCATAGTCCTATTCTTCCTCTCCACAACCCCATTCTACTAATGGATTCTAGGAGCAAAAAAATGTCTCCTAATACCATGATCTTCACAAAACTTTTCAATTCATTTGAAGTAAATTCACCTCCTCTATCCAACCTTAAGCATTTGATCTTAGCATTCATTTCATTCTCTACTTTTTCTTTGAAAATTTTAAATTTATCAAAAAAATTTTATTTATCTTTTATAAATGTAACTCAAGTCATTATAGTATAATCATCAATAAGCAACATGAAATACCTTTCACCTTGTTGACAACTTGTTCTTGTAGGTCCACAAAGGTTAGTGTGAATCAACTCCAATGGAATTGTAGCAAAGAACTCCTTGCTCTTGAAACTTGTCTTTGTTTTCTTTCCCATTTTAAATTCCTTACATAATATGTTTGCATGCTAAGTTATCTTAGGTATATCTCTCATTGCTTGAGTAGAACTAATCTTCACCATATTGTCAAAGTTGATGTGTCCCATTCTTTTATTCCAGAACCAACACTCACTGAACTGAGCTAATAAGCATATTCTTCCATTTGCCTCCTTTAGATGATAGACATTTCCATTTGTCCTTGCACCTTCAACAACTAGTCTTTTTAACCTTGCCTTCTTGATCTCACAACCATTGGCATGAAAAGTAAGATTGTATCCTTTTTTCACATCTAAATGACATTGAGAAGATTATGCTTCAAACTTTTAACATAGAGGACATCCTCAGGTCTATTCTTTCCATCAATTGTTATAGCACCCTTTCCATAGATTTTTATTGACTCATCACCACCAAATTTAATAGCTCCACCATTACACTTCTTAAGACTGATGAACCTTCCCTAGTCACCAATCATGTGGTTAGAGCAACCACTGTCAATCGCCGAAGCATTTTCTTCTTCCTTTGCATGAAAGGAAATCCACACAGACATAGAACTTTCATCATTTTTGTCAACCTGCAAAGTACCAGACCTATTAAATTTTTCAATATCACCCCTTTTTTATTTCAAAGAAATGAATAGGGTTTCATCATTTGAATCATTATCCTCATCTTCTAAAGAAAAACTACTCTCCTTGGAGTAGAAACCACTTTTTACCTTCTCTCTTTCATTACCATCTTCAGATTCTTTATAGGGACATTTAGATGCAAAATGACCAATCCTACCACAATTTAAAAAATTTAAAGGTAACTTATCTTTGTATTTGTTGGTGCCTTTCTTCAATCTTCTCACAAAGTTTTCTTCTACATCATCAAGATCAACAGTTTCATCTTCCACCTTTTTACTAGTTTTGAATGCAGCTTCCTTCTTTGGAACATCCTTATCAAACTCTCTCATTTCAAAGTTTGTGAGAGCACCAAAAATTTCATCTACTGAATATTGATCCAAGTCCTTAGATTCTTCAATTGTAGACACCTTATGACTATAAGTTTTAGAGAGAGATATCAAAACCTTTTTCACAATCTCATCTTCTTTTACTTCTCCACAAATATCTCTAATGATTAACAACTTCATCCACTTGAAGCATATAACTAGAAATATCTTTATCCTCTGGCATCCTTAGGGTCTCAAATTTTCTCTTAAAAATTTGTATCTCGGCTTGCTTTACTTTATTTTCTCCTTCATAGATGCTGCTAAATTTTCCCCATACATCCTTAGTAGAACTTCGATTCATTACCTTCAAAAGTTCAAAATTGGCTAATCCACACAAGATAGCATTCTTAGCCTTGGAATTGTTCTCATACAACATGATCTCAGTTGGATCTATAGGAGGAGCAGTAGGAGAAGTATAACCATCCTTGACAGATTGCCAAACACCAAACCCAAGAGATTTTAGATGGCCTTCCATCCTCAACTTCAAAATGGTGTAATTTGTCCCATAAAACCTAGGACCTTTGTAAGCTCCATCATGTACCATCCTAGACCTTTTCTCAAGCAATCAAGCTTCTTCAGAGGAACTAGACTCTAATACCAATTGTTGAACACACCTGAATACTAAGAGGGGGTGAATTAGTATAGACTCACCGCTTGATAAGAGGATACATGAAAATATGAAATTACATTTTGTCAACTCATGCTTCAATTTATCTTCAGAGACACCACACAACAATCCCACCTCTTTGCAACTGAAATTTTCCTACATTTATCCCATGATCTCAAAACATCAATTAGGTTAGCTAAATAAAATACAAACAATGATTTCAAAAAGTTGACTACAAAAACATAATGTGATCCTATCCAGAAGATAGAGAGGACCAAAAACAAACTTATTACATCTTCCAACATGATCCCAAACAACTCACATGTTGGTACACATCAACTAAAGTTGGCAAGAAGGAAACGTGTAAATGAAATGTGTAGCACAATATCAGTCGACCCAAAAACACACTTGCAACTGAATTTACTCAATGTAATTCTCAACAAGATAGGTCAGGTCCCAATTACATCATAACATAACTTCATATGTTGGTACATACCCCCAAGCACATAGCACAAGCAAGAGAACAAGCCCTGTTAGCCAAATATCCATAAATTTCCCAAAAAACCAACTCAACACAATATGCAGCACCAAAGAGACCAACCACTGATGTGCAAACCACAAAGAGATGTTCCATCGAATATAGAACGATGCTTCCAAAAACTTATTTCACACTTTCATGCCATAAAAAACTACCGCAAACCAAATATAAGCAAAACACTTCACCCCAGAAGCACATAATACACAATCATGAGATAGAACAATAATAGATCAACTTGCGATACACAACATCACATGAAAACTGAACTAAGACACTGCATAGGCATTGAAAGCACGTCCACCAAGCCATAGGGGCAAAAACATCAATACAGAGAAATGTGGACAAATGCAAAGCATTTTTCTGGGCCAGTTCAAACAACCAACAAAGTTGGCAATACGTTGTAAATAACAGAAACTTTCTCAGCAACATAGGTGACCTGAAAAGATAGGAGTACAATATCCACAAAGCATAAACACTGAATCCAAAAATGCAATATCATATCTTCAATAGTGGAGGAATGTGGATAATTCTTTCAAATAGACTTCAACACAGCTTCTTGTAGAGAACCTTTCACCAACTTGTGGAGACCAGAACTTCCTTGCAGAAACACATACTTCCTCAAGAACAATAAGAGAGATCATACAACATACAAGAGACTGTTAGAAACATATCTCCACCATCATCATTACTTTTAATCCTCATCTTAATGCTTCTAATCCTTATCTTAATATATCATCATGATATTATCTCTTTTGACATCAAACAAAACATATCACCATAGAGTGTCAGCAACATACCACTGTAGACCCTAGTGACACCAACATCAATAACAACCAATTTCAAATAAAAATATCACAAACATGTGCAAAAATCTCCCCAAGTGTTGACATCACAACAACCTCCTCAAGTGTTGACACCAATGACAACCAATGCCAACAATCCCAACAGTTGCACCTCCTATCCTAGCAAGGGAATCTAGTACAAGAAAGTGGAGTTGGCACCCTAGCCACTATGCATAAGAAATTCCCCCAATGTTCCAACAATGTTTATAGATGTTGAAGCTCTAGTACAACATTGTTTTCTTGAACTTGGATTTGTATTAGCACATTATAAATAATTGCCTCCTTCCTTTGGAGGGTGGTACATGTAGAATCCAATAGGTTTCACCTAGCTCAATTACAACATTGGGTCCATGTAGAGATCTATCTCTCCTAAGACTTAGAGGAAACTCTTCATAAACAAATTTTTGATATGTGACATGCACATGTTTTATATATCAATTTTCCTTTAATACCTACTTTTGATGGTAATCCTCAAATCATAAACTTGGGGATTTTCCTTTAATTACCAACAAGCTCAAACTAGCCTCCAAACCTAGTTAATGATAATGGGAAGAATGAAGACGACTAGAACAACATGGGAAAGCACAAAAAAAAGGTTATATTGGACCTAACAAAGTCTTTTAATCCAATAGTGGTAGACACAATAATGGTTTGACTACCCTTCATGATACTACAATTGTTTCAAAGGTGTTAGTAAACTTCAATACTCTAGAACTTTATTCTCTACAAGTGTTATATCCTCAACTTTGTTCAGAGTAGTTCTCCACTAAAAAGAGGAAAACATTCACATAACCCTCCCTAAGAGATTGAGGAAGAAAAATTAGTTCCTAAGGAGTAAAAACTATAGTTTGGGGCTTTTCCTCATCAAAATCAAAGCCAATTTATGCAACGACAAAAAATTTCATCATAAAGATTGGACTCCAAGGAAATGTCCTTAGACCCTCTTTCTCCATGAATTTTATCTCATGAAACATTAGGGGCCTAATGAACCTAAACCACAAATTAATTGTGTGGGATTTTCAATTGAGATTTTCTCCCAAAGACATTCTTTTTCTTCAAGAGATCATTTTTTTAAAAAATTTAACATCAATTGTGTGTTGTGTCATCTAAAAAATAATATTCATTTCAATAGAAATCATGAGCAGTGTTGAGGTGGCATGGTAACTCATGTTGATGCCAAGTGACAATCCCACTATATCACCCATGGCTATTACTTGGCTAACAAAGCATCACTTTTTAGCCTTGGCTTCACCACTATTTATCCCTCAAATGATACAACTAAAAGGATATTTATTGTGGTGATGGCTTGCGGATGAACTATTGTCAACCCACTAGGTCTTTAATGGAAATTTTAATATGGTTGAGAGGTATACAATGAAGATGATGACTCACCCATGAGATGGAAAATTTACATGTGCAATAAATTGGACATTTTGACCCCAATATTGGCCACAAAAATGAATTTACTATTTTATGTGTGGCCCAACTTATGTAATGATTTTGAAAGAAAAATTAAGCATCTTGATCACATTATGATGTTGGCACGATCATACTTCTATTTTACTAGCTATTAATCACTTCTAGTGGAGCATTTTTGGGATTGTGTTTTTTTTACCACTTGCCAATCCACTTTCAAATTATATGGGATCTTCAAAATTTGAAGGTTAGAAAGGAAATTCTATTTAAACACATATTTTCTCAATCATAAGTCCACATTGGCCCATAACTGACATGTTTGAAATTAGGGCCACATTTGAAAGGATATATTGGGTGGATTGAATGATGAACTAACATTATCACCTATACTATCATTTTTTAATGTTTGGTCACTAGCTAGCAAGGATATGTTGCAAAGTCCTATGTGGTTATGTCCTTGGAGTTCAACTAATAACAACTTAGTTCAAAGCAATGCCTTTTCACAATCCCTTAAAAATTTGAGTGGTTAAGCAATGCCATCAATTGTTAATAACTATTCCTAAGACACTTAGGGAGCTCAAGTCAAGGCCAAACTTCATTTTTCAAAATTTGGCAATCAAAATTTCAAATAATTTTTTCAA